>OMLF01056733.1:17148-27411 GCA_900302615.1 Holocentrus rufus | reverse complement strand
TCGGGAATAACACAATGTGATTAAGTAGACTCTTTTCTATGTACTTTGACTCTGCTTTTTGTGACAGAATCAAACTCAAATCAAACTCAATTAACAGAAAAATAACTGTAAACTAGACAAAAATTTGAATTCTCCTTGTGAAAATCCAACAGTTTTATGCTTTTTGATGCCTTTATCTCAATTCCAGTAATAAAAGTCAACATGATGCAGAGAAATATAATATCCGGCCCTACAACACAGCTATGGTGGCATTTTAGTTGGTAGAGTTTACTGTTATTTCTTTCAAATTAGTGCGCTCGCTTCCCCAACAGAATATGAGAGAAGCTGAAGTCTTATGGTCAAAACGTGTGAGAAAATCTGTGTTGTAGCTGAACACGACTGGTTCTGCTTACCCTCTGACTGCGCAGCGTGACTCCTGCTGATTTAAAGTCGGGGAATTTGATGCCCGCTGTCTCCGGGACTGCCTGTGGAGGGAGTGAGGACTGATGAGAGAAATGGACAAATGGACATTTTATCTATCTGAGTTTTAAAGTTGACAGAAAAAAAAGCACATCTAGATTAAAAAGATGGAATAAAACAGGCCTTAACATCAGCAATTCTCAAACTGGGTTGAGGGAACTGTCTTGGGTGCCAAAATATTACAACTGTTCTAATACTGAGCTGCAGCACGTTTAGCACAATCCAACCCTAAATGGTCTCAAGCTTAAAAATTAAACTTAACTTAAACTATCTCCCTCAATTTCATCTACACATCTGCACTCACGCCTAAAATAAAATTAACTGGTGAAAGCTATAAGGGACAAAGGCTTTCACTGGGATTCCTGTGGCCAGTCTGTCTTACAGAGCAGGTGAGGTGGTCAGTGGGTAATATTCTGTGCATTCAGTGCTACATTTCCCTTATGCAACACTGCTTTGAAGGTAAGAAATGTGCATTATATTGCACCTTTTGTGTATGTGTGCGCCATACCGGTTTTTCTGTTTCTCTTTTTTGCGGGAGCTTCTTCTTGGAGACCCTCTTTTCGGCTCGTCTCAGCTCTGTGGTGGTGTCGGCTGCCTTGATGAGCTTCTGCAGATCCTGGGCTTTCTTCTCGCGCTCTTTCTTTCTTGTCTCGATCTTCCTCAGCTCCTGGATAAGGTATTCCTCTTCTGCCACCTGCAGGGGAAACAAGAGAAGTGCAGTCTGAATATTTGAGGTTGAAGCCAGCAGAATTTATACTGGTGCTCAAATTGCACTAGCCATTTAAAGGTTTAAAAAAATATTTGGTGCCCATGGCTCCACTATGGATTTAACTTAACTCGTCATTGCAGAGACTCTAATTAATTACAGCATATTTAGGCTGTCATACATTTTTCATTTCAATATTAGATCCCTTTCCCCACCTGAAGTTTAGAGCTGAAATTCAACATGATTTAAAATATTTGATTGTGGCTGGGTCATATGACCGTCCCTAACTTTGTCACTGCACAGGAACCCCACAGTACATTTTTAAGTTACAAGGTTAGTAACCTGTTCAGGCGTGCGATTGAAGAGTTTCTCCAGCTGCTCTTTCCGGCGCCTTTCATGGCCGGCATCAAATATGTAGATCTTAGGCTCCGTCCCCGACGGTGCCCGGACCTTGGTCAGCTTGCCACAAATGCTATAGTAACGTTCTTTCAGGTCCTCAACAGAACGTTTCTGAAAGAATAAATGAAAGAAATTTCACAGCAACATATATACCACCATTCACAGGTTTAGAATTACTGAGACTTTTTTGTGACTTTGAAAGAACCTGACAATTTTATTAACCAAGGAAGCAATTGTTGCAATCATATATGTATTAAAAGACACTTATTTCAAACCAAAATAGTAATTTGTAACATCGACTGTATTATCGATGTCTTTGCTATATTTTATTTAAATCAATTTAATGCTAGCTTAATGCTAAATAAATAATAAATGTCTTTCAAAAACATTCCAAACTTTAACTAAACCACATTGTAGTGATATTTATAAATCCTAAGTGACAGAGATGAGGCAAGTGAGCGTGTCCTTACTCTGTATTGCTGGTGGTCGTAACGGTCGTGGACGACGATGAAACGCAGGTCAAAGCGCTTGCACAGGTCAAACAAGTGGTCTGTCTCTGCTTTGGTCCAGCCGTCGTCATGGAGATACATCTGATACTCCTGCTCCGAGTACACCGGTACCTGCACTGCCTGTGCGAACAGACAGGGGGATAGAGAGATCGAGGGGATGAGAAATAAATAACTGAATGGAGTAAAAGAGTTTTGGCAGAAGAAAAGGAGGTGACAGGAGGTGTGGGTCTGATAATCCATGTTACAGAGAACAAAACACGCGGCATTTGTTGTGTTGAAGTAGGGGATAAATACCTTGTTGAAGCGGGCAAAAGGATAGTCCTTCCCCTCCTCTGTTATACGCCTCCAGTGGTGGAATATGGCTCCATCCCTGCGAGCTGGGTTGGTGAAGGGCATCCACTTCCAGGGACGCACCCTCTTACAACCCAGCTTGGCCTTGACAGTCCTGTAGCCCTGGGTAGTGTCGCTGGGCAGCAGGGGGGGTGCATCTCTGTTCACAAAAAGGAAATGGGAGGTCTTGTTGAAGCAAGTGACAAAAATATTAAGGAGACATGCTTCTGACTAGCTGAATTCAGGCAAAAGCCTTACGTTCGGATGCATAACTATTTATTCAGTACATACTGAAACATGCATGCTAGATGTGCTGAGATGTGCAACAGAATTAAATTGTTGAACATTTTGGAACATAGCTGGATGAGTCAAGGACCATATAAATGAAAGTCAGTGTGGCTAGTGAGCCTTATTGATATAGCTGCCTTTTTTTTTTTTTATTGGACATGAATGTTAATTTAAAACCCTGACAAGAGGGCATTTACAAGGTTTTGTAGACCAATTTTATTAGGATAAATCCTTGTAATTTAAAGCTTTCTATGTGCCATTAGAGTACCTCTCACTTCTGCTCTTAGAATGAGTAAAGTGGCGATTAAAAGCTCAGTGTGCAGATCCAAATGTATCCATGAACCAAAGGAGCTCATACTTCTTATCTGAATAGAGCAAAGCGTAGACCTCTCGATGCATCCCCTCTGGTCTCTTGAAGGTCAACGTTTCTGTCGTCTTCTTTGTCTTTTTCTGAAACGGGAGATGAAGAGAGATATTAATGATTAAATGCAACCAATGATAACTGGCATTGCGGATTAACTTTCAGTATTTTTAGATTATTCCACTGAGCATTTAGTTGATGATGACTCATAAATACTGAAAATGTTCATCAGAAGTTGCCAGACCTCTGCTTCTTCAGTTTGATAACTGAATACTGATACTAACCAAAAAACACCCAAAGTATTAATAGGCTATTGCAATATGAACAGAGGACATAATAAAATCTTAGCATCTTGGGGATCTTATTAAATCTGTAATTGACAAATGTTTTTTTCTTGATTAATAGCTAAAACAATAACTTAAATACCAAAATTATAGTAATATTAATTTTCTGTTAACCAACAAATCGTTTAAGCACTAAACTACATGACTCTCGACAGTTTTAAGCACAAAATGACAACACAGCCCTCTCTCCACTGCGGAGGCAGGGTTATCGTTTGATTTCCACAAACACTGTAGCCAATTTTAAGAGAAAACTTCCGAGAAAGAAACAGTAAGCTGTTAACTGTCACAGACATTTCTAAACAATACAGTCTGGCATTTAGCTGCCATTCTAGTTGTTTATACAAAAGGAGATGGTGATCATTCAACACGGGGATCACTTTGCTCCAACCATCATTAAACAAATCTCTGATGTGATCGTAATCCAATGAATGACAGTGCTTAGACACAAGGAGAAGCCTCAGCAAAGACACCGATGTGTAAATTGAGTTGTTTGTGATTATCTCTCACCTTTTCTGAATTGATGAAGTCCTTCTTGCTGATAGGAGCGTCATTGTCCCCACCGGCCAACTCCAGAATGTCCCTCACGTCGGCCCCAGTCGCCATGACTATTTTACTGATAAGTTACGCTTCCAACAACCTGACAATGGCAATTAAAGGTAAACTACGGTTGTAGCGTACAACGAAAACAAAATATAGCTATTTGCCAGTTATTTAGCTAACTGACTCTGATGGTCAACCAGACGTTAACCACACCAGCTAACGCTAGCTAGCTAGCAGCAGGCTAACAATGTCTGAAGGATTGGCCATCAGTCGTAGGTAAGTGTAACACAGAGCCGCAAACGGTCAAGGAAAGCTTGTTTATGTATATTTTACCGACTTAATTTATCCGTTCGGGATTATCTACGCTATGTAAAAGCTATCAAAACACCAAATACCGAAGCTAGCTATCGTTAACGTTAGGTAGTATTCACTTCCGCCGTGGTGCTGGTGCCGTTTCTTGTCTTTCTGCTAATCGTCTCACTAAACGACGATCGCCCCCATGAGGTCTGGAGGTGCACTGCAGAATCACTGAGCAATGTAAATAATCCAGTCGATAATATTGTCTTCAGTGTGGATCATGCGTGTTTACTGCACTGGAACTGAAGGCAGATGACTTCTAAAAGTATCATTCTTTGTGAATAGTTGGGTGCACTCATTATTTTCTGAATAATTTAACAAAAGACGAATGAATTAATGTATGAATCTATGAATGAATGAATGGAACTCTCGTGCCACTGAGAGAACACATGAGAATTCTTCTTTAGTTTGCAGGCCTATGCTTTCAAGTGGCATCAGTCCCGCAAGTAATAACAAAAAGAGCCAAGTTTTGCAATGCTTTATTAAAATGTTAAATGACATCATGCTTAAATATTCATGAACAAAAACAAAAGGAAGAATAAGGTGCAATATACAAATTCTATTACCTCTACATAATAAAGGGTACACAGGCCAATATGAGGATGGTAAATAAGATCCTTCCTCTACCTCCCTATGCACAAATGAAAAATAGAGGGGAAAGAAAATAGGTGATCACAAAGACAACAGGTCACCCTCAACAGCTCACAGCCAGATAGATGTACCAGAAACTCAGTATCACCTGTGAAGGTATGGACAGGTTCTTATGTCCGGCAAAGCTGATCTTGAAGCAAGCAATTCAGTCACATGAAATGACTAAAATAACACATAATACAGTTATCTGTAATTATACATTATATATCCATTATTATATCTTTAGTTATATAATAATATAGACGAGAGTACCATGAAAATCAAGAGACATTGTATTTTGTGTATTTTATTCTTTGACCCTCACACTGGCGACTGAAACTAATCTGTTGTGTACTGAGGACGAACCACCACTTGGTAGGAGAACTGCTTTGACTGACATGGATAGACTTGTCCTGCACTGCTGTTGGTTGGAACAAATGCCAGATTCTCATCATCAGTCGCTTTGAATTCTTCAACATGAAACACGTACCTCCCTTCACACATAACAACAAGCCTGTTGTTGTAAATAATGCGTCTTTGCAGATGACTCGGTAAACCACTCTCCATTTCCTGGATCTTCAAACTGACAGCAGGCAGGGAAGGGCAAGTGACACCACCATTGGAGCATTCTTCATCACTGTTGTATACCTTTGCATTCCAGAGGATGCTGTGAAAGGCAAAATATGCACTGTCATGCAAAGGGGTATGGAAGGTGGACGTCAGGGTGTCATGGCGGTGACCATCAAGAGTGTAGAACCCAAAATCGTTGTAAGCCCTGATGTCCTGTGCAGTGAAGTTAAAGCTCCATGGACTACCAGTGTAAATCCTGGATGTGTAAGCTTCTCCTGCCAGGTCATCAAGCAGCATCCCATAGGGCAGGGCATTGAAGTGAAACCCCTGTAACTTTCTGGCCTGGTATTTTGAGTCATCAAGTCTGTATAAATCTTCAGCTGGTATCATAGGGAAACGGACAAGCTCCAAAAGTGTTTCAGCAATAGATTCATTCTCTTGGGCTGCTATCCAGCTCTCCAGCCCTTTAAGGACATAGGTCTCACTGGGCACCACCAGGTCTGAGCGAGACAGGAGAGCCTTGACCAGGTCCAGTGAAAGACTGGTCCAGGCCGGCGAACGGATCAGGGCCTCACAGTTCCAAGCCAAATAGCGAAGACAGGTTTCCTGCAAAGTCGTATCACCTGTAAGAACTGCATACTCATAGAAAGAGTTTTGATTGGGGAAAGTTGGGTCCTCTGGGAGAAACCAGCTGAGCAGTTTTGCTGCTTCATTCTGAAGTTCTTTTAGACCCCAGTCAAACGCCATCTTGAGAATGCACTGGGCAGAGGATCGAGTGATACTGCTCTGTCGTGTGTAGAGATACCTGGAGTTTAAACATTTTTATTAATAAGATTTAGCTATGACTTCATATTAGTAGTACTAGTAGTAGTTAGTAGTAGTTTTCTAAATTTAGCCAGGACCATAGAGAGACTAAAAAATGAAAATGTATGATGAGGTGATGTAGCTTTTCCTGACACAGCTAGTGCCAGATGGCAAACCAAAGTCACAACATAATTTTTACCTGACAAAGCTGCTGACGTGTTGACTGCAGCTGGAAGTGACAGTAATGCTGAGTCCGTTGAAGTTTGTGTGTAAGGTACTGAGGAAAGAGTTCAGAGAGAGGATGAGCCTGTGAGCGCATATCGTCTCTACAGTGTTGTTGTCCACCACCACAGCAATGTCCAAGTCACAGTCACGTCCGCTGTCGAACAGCTCCCCCAGCTGAATCAAAATGCTTGAGTTGTGCTCCAGAGGATACTCAGGGCTGGCATCTTCTGGCACTGAAACAGATCAGTACAAGTTTGTTTGCTGCTTTGTTATGTATTAAAATCATTACACCAAGCACTAGTGTTTCAAGTTGATTGTGCATATTGCCTTACATCTTACCATTTTGACATTTAACACCTGCATCCTCAGTAGGACCGCAGTCATTGGTTCCCCAGCCCCTGAAGCTACACTGAGACAGGCTTGTCTCTGTCCCAGCACAGCCTAAATCATCCATCCAAATTTTGCCGCTCCCTAACAGCAGACAACACATACAAATAGTCACACATTTATAACAAAAGGAATAAGGTACTTTAATAAAAATATTTTTCAAAATTACAACACTTGGTGATGGGGCACCCCAAAAGCAGAAATGCCCGCAAAATAAATAAATAATAATAAAAAACAAACAAACAATAAAACCCTACAAAACAATTATAACACATAAGATGACTTAGTCCAAATCTAATCTAAGATTCTGTTTTGAGTTCATCTGATTTGCTCCACAAAGCTTTGCTGGTTCTTCTTTGTCAGACTGATGTCTGAAATAGAATTTGGCATGATGTAACACGCTTGTACATGCTGCTTTTATTTCAGGATGGTCACAGTCAAACAGAGCTTTATTACCTGGGCCAAAATGTGCAGATCCAACGGATTCTATTGCACCAGGGAACCCGAGCTGGCGACACACCACTTTGGCTTCATTGAGGTCCCAGCTGTCATCACACACAGTTCCCCAAACCCCATCATGGTAGATCTCCACTCGGCCCTCATGGGGAACTGGACCATTAACCAGCCTAATGTCACCTTTCCTATACTCTAAAGACATGCAGCAGAAATCAAACACAATGTCAAAAGACAAATGTAATAAGTATATTATAAATATTATAAGTGTTGTTAAAGTATTGCTACTTTGCTGAAATGTTCCTTAAGCAGGGGTAAAATTACTTGTGAAAGTAAAAGTAAATTTATCCAATTTAAATGTATCAATGAAGTGCGACCGGACAAACAAACAAAATACCCAACTATACAAAGCCAAATTATTCCTCCTTTCTTGAGTGCCTCACCGTTCACCATGAATAGCTCCACATTTAGCCATGTTATGACTAGCCAGTTTCTGCTGCTTATGGAGAGACTACAAAATTTGTACTCTGTAATGGATGTGATGTACTATGTTACAAAATACAATTCTTCAGTCAAATTGTACATGAGTGAAAGGACTCGCATTTAAATGAAAAGGCTACCATTACGTCAACAAGAGTAATTTGAATTAGTTATAACTGCTAGGAGATCATGCCTTTGATTGTGTGTGTGTCTGTGTGTATGTCTGTCCGTGGCTAATTTCGCAAAGTACTGGACCTATCAGCCTGAATTTTTTTCTGCAGTTATAATTGTATGAGGAAGAACGCCTTGTGGTTGCAGTGATGCAAAAACTTTGAAAAACGTTTGTACTTCCGCTCCCTCACTCCATTCATTGTCTAGCTCGCTCAACCAGGCACTGCTCTCTCCTTAATGTGCTGCTCTCACTTCATTCATTCTCTCTCTCTCTCTCTCTCTCTCTCTCTCTCTCTCTCTCTCTCTCCACATACTAAACCTAAAAGCCTTATAGGCTATTTTTTGTTTCTTGTCATATTATGGCCGTGGGGAAAAATCCAGGATCTGCATTGCCTTTCCTGGTCAAGTTTATAAAACACACCGCTGATAAAGACAGTTAACAGAACCTGATGCTTCACAATTGTAAAAATTGTAAAAGTGTAAGTGTAAAAACAGCTATCACTGTTTCATACATCAGCCGACTAATATGCAACATCTTCTTTTCAAATGTACAAAAAAAGAAATGTCCGTTATGCAAATGTATAAAAACCTTTACACAAAGCTTTGAGGAACATGGTAGCCCTGTCTAGTCAAGTTGCTGATATGGGCACGTTGTCGTAAGTCTTACCCTTTTCACATTTCACACCAGAGTCTTTGGAGGGAGAACAGTTATTCTTTCCCCACCCACTGAAGTTGCATTCAGACAGCTTTGTCTCTGTCCCACCACAGTCTAAATCATCCATCCAAATTTTGCCACTCCCTAAACCAGACATCAAACACAGAATACAAGAAAGTCACAAATTTATAGCAATTGTATAATGTAATACTCAATATTGTTATAAATTAAAGCACTAGGTCATACTTAGTTCTACTCAGTCATGGTGTAAGATGCTGTTTTGAGTTTATCTGAGTTGCTCAACAAAGCCTAATGGTTTGCTTCTGAACGTAAGAGTGTGAGGCATCATGAATATTTGGCACATACATGACATAGCATGCCTTGCACTTCATTACCTTGGCCAAATTTTGTTGATCCAAAGACTTGTATTGCACCAGGGAACCCGAGTTGGCGACACACCACTTGGGCTTCATTGAGGTCCCAGCCATTACCACACACAGTCCCCCAAGCCCCATAGTGGTAGATCTCCACACGGCCCTCAGAAGAAACTTGACCACCAACCAACCTAATGTCACCTTCCTGAAACCCTAAAGAGACGAAGCAGAAATCAATTAAACACAATGGAAAAGAAAAAAGTCAGTCAATCCATATCCACTCATTGTTTCTCAAATCTATCAACACTTAACACCTAAATATAAAGAGGCTGCTGTATTAAGAAGACTGACACTGCGTTTCAATAGTTTTTTCATTTCCCCTCGTTGACTTCCCCTCAGCCCTTGGTAATACGTCACAACGGAGTCCACTTGGAGAGCAGAGGGAAAGTGGGCGGGGCAGGAGTGGAGGTGCTAAATGGAACGCACCTGCCCTCGCACACTCTGAGTTTTAACAATCATGAATCGGCCACAAGTTGAGAGCGCAGCGCTGTTCTGCCTATTACATTTTTAAATAAATAAATTGAAATTTGCTGCAAAACATCCACAAGCTCATTTCACTGAGGCTGAATGTATAAATGAATGTATAATTTTGTAGTATACTTACACTTTCGCCGCCATTCTAGCATTCAGGCAGTCCTATAAGTATTAATTAAAATCTCACCTTGCTCAATTTATTAATTGTCTCGTTTGTTGGATGTACGCAACAAGAGGTGCCACCTATCTGTGGATGTCTTTTCTTGCACTGAATGCAAAACTGCAATGCATTGTGGGTGAAATTGAGGTTTGGAGTGACCATAGTTGTTGACTTGTTCCCTCAGCCCTCCGAGGGTCAGTCTCACCAAGTTCACTTCACTTTTTCAGAGAAGTGGAACGACACTCAGCACTTGGGATTCCCCCCAGGGCAAGTGCTGTGGGGAAGTGAACAATGGCATGTTTAACCACTATTGGAACCCAGAATTCGTTAAGGAAACTAACACTAAGAAATGTTTTACGCACCTTGGTACCTTGCAGATGCCTTAGTATATTATATTATATTATATATTATTAGTATATTATAGTGTTTTTACTACACATTTGAACACACAAAAAACACCCACAGTCAAAGAGAGCACCTGCTCTCTTTGACTCCTCCAGTCTACTCACAAAAAACACCCAAGTCGG
>OMLF01056729.1:0-13595 GCA_900302615.1 Holocentrus rufus | reverse complement strand
ACTTACAGCAATAAAATAATATTAATCATTCCCCTTACCATTTCCAGCCATTTAAAAAGCTGAAGTTGGTGCACGTGTTTATCTTTTGGCTCTAAACACCTGTCACCGTCTATGATGGAAAGCACTGCTGCAGCTGAACAATAAAGGAAATAGAGAGCGCTGTTGATGGAAAACAATACAGTAAAGGAACAGAATGGCTGATGGAAGTGGTTGTTTAAATCCCCGGTGGGTCATTCAATTGCCTGTGTCCTTGAACGCACGGCTCTTCAATGGAATATTATTATGATAAGAGGTGCAATGCTGTTAAAGTCCAAATGAAAGTGTGTGTGTGTGCGTGCGTGTGTGTGGGCATGTCTTTCCATATTTGTGAGGACCAACTATTGAGAAACTACCGTCTGTGTGTGTGTGTGTGTGTGTGTTTGTGAGCCCCCCCGCGCGCCTATCTGGAAATAAATATTTTGAGGTTTAAAAATAAAGTGGTTAATACTCCCACTAGGGTTACCAATACAAAAAACAAGAGGCAGTTAAGCTGGCTCTGGCTCCATAATCACCATAATATATTAAACATAACCAGTTATGCTAATGAGATCATGGATTAAGCTTATTATTGCATTAATGCCCGTATTTATATGTCAACGTACTTGCTTCCACGTAACACAGGGGTGGCATTGGAAATGTATTTATCTTAAGCAGTGACATTTCATTCTGTGTACTGTTCTTATTATTCATAATAATTAGCTTAATATCTCATGAAGGGCATAGCTGTTTTGCTTTTATAAATAAAGCCATGGCTTACTTAATTTAGTTTTGACTGTGAAAACCCAACTTTAAATAAATTGTAAATTCTGAAAGGCAATGTGGTTAAAGCAAATAAAAAAAAAAATACAATCAGCGCCAAAAAGTTTATCTCATAAGTACAAGCCAATTTCTTATCTACAAGTTAGTATATCACATGCACTGCTGTGTTCCACTATACTTGGAAGTTGGAAAGTTCTGCGTTGGTATCTGAGTTCAATGCTTTCCTGTGAGTAGCCCAGAAAAAACATGGACGCACACACAGGAATGTATGACGTTACAGTCGTTACTTCAAACTAGCAAGTAAGCTAGCAGCTAGCATACCACTTTCTAGCAACTTCTATGTGTGTAAATCAATAGCAAAGATGTTTCAACCCTGCCAACTCTCATAACGACCAAAAACTACACAGTCAAATGAAGCTTTAACATCAAAAGTTTAAGCAAACAAATTTTGGTGAACCGTTCACACCATGTGCCGCCGCTGTTGTGATGTCTCTCGCTAAAGTCGGAGTAGATTTTGCCTGAGACTTCGACTTGGAGCTGAATGGCTGCTCTATAGACCATTTTCGCAGCACTAAGAATTTTGAAAACCATCCCATTGTACAGTGAAATTTCCACTTGCCTGAACAAATTCTCTCTTGCCCAGTACTGCTAATGTAACATTCAAGTTTAATAAGGCAGCATTGTGGTGTGTGCTGATTCCTGCCCCTGACACAGCTGATTCCCATCTGCTCATCACCTGCTGACCCACTGCTCACCTCCCACAGCTGTTTCCCATCAGCTCATCAACTAACTACTTAAGATGAGCTTTCCTGCTTCGCCTTTGTCAGTTCGTTGAATGTGCTCAGTGCTCAGACCGCTGCCTTTCCTGGTTTTAGTCAACTGCGGTTTGAGTTTTGATGTAGTGTTTCTAATCTGCTCTGCTTAGATAAGTCGTATAGCTGCTCCTGCTGTTCCTGTTTAGTCCTGCTGTTTGGCATTCAGCCTGACCCGCTGTACTGCATTGCTACTCAGCTTGTCAGTGAACTCCAGTCAACTTCACCTCCTGCTTCCAAAAGTTTGTCTGCAACCCCCACAGGCAGATCTAGCTGTAAAGCTTGTTTTATATATTATACAGTACATACATTATATTACAACTGCATCAGCAAGCTGAACATGATTGCTTATGTGCATATAGCTCATACCTACCAGTCATTTCTACCACCCTCATTCTTTTCATTTTCTTGATTTTATTTTAAATAACTTTTGGAGGGTGGTTTCTTTTTTCCAGGTGGCAGCTGTGGTGAATTTGGAAAAATAAATAAAGGAAAAAAATAAAGCTAAAATTTTTAGATCAGGTTCTGTCACAGTGCTGCTCCTGCTGGTGTTTACATTACATCTGTCAGTGAGCTGAGGGACTGAAGGGTGACGTGCCTGTTTTGGGAGTACCGGTGTCTCTTGTTTGAGATCAATGTTGGAATCGTGTTTCAGAGGTGGTTAAGTGAGATTAAAAGCATATTTAGATTGGCTCAGGCCGCCATGATGATTCAATACAAAATTTGTACAAATCTGATTCTAGTGCTTTGAATTGCTTTGCCTGCAGAGTTTAAGTTAAACAGTGTGAGACATAATTTGTTTTTACCTAAATGACTTGCTGTGTGTTTTTGGTGCTTACCTTGCTAATGCTTTTAGTATTCATGGCTGGTATTTTTCATTGTTTATGCTGTTGGCTGTTATTTATTATTGTTTTATTGTTTGTAAGCCACTTAATGCACTGGTAGTTGTGTTTTGAATAATGCTGCACAAATGAAGTTTAAGGTTGTACCGATTATTACAGCCTGATGATGCATTTCTTGGTGGGTTAATGAGAGGGGTTGCCCTTTTTTTTTTTTTTTTTTTTTTTTTTTTCCTGCTTCTTCTTCTGATACAGTATTTAGCTATTGCCAAGGCACAGGCTTTTAAAATGGCTTCTGCATAGTCCCAAAGCTGCTTGATGCAGTTTTCATCCCAGCAAAACACTAGGTTATCTGATCTGGTAAGTTAACACACAGGGGAATTGTGCTTGAAATCATGGGTTGATGTTGTTGAGAGTCGGTCTCTACCTTCTGTTGGCGGTGTGCAATATTTAAACAAACAAAGTGATTTTTTTTAGACCATAAAAAATAGTTCACCATACAAAACCATCTATATTTCCGTAAAATATAAAATGTACATTTCTCAGGAGACAATATCGAAAGTGTAGGTGCAGAAGGACCTAATCATCGCACAGGTCTTCTCCCATGGATGCTGCCACATTGTAGTGATCGGCTCAGGCCGGAAAGATGAGCCTTGCATCTGCAACAACAGCACCATATTTGCCGTTACAAAGCAGTGAAGCATGAGAGTTTGATTGACTGACTCCGACATCTGGAGCATCAAAGATGACAACTAACAATTTCACCATCAAGTGAATGCACTCGGCCCTACAGAACCAGTGATGAACAGCATTAAGACAGAGTGATACAGGTGGAACACAAACAAGAAACGTTAACGGGAATTGCTTAGTGTTCCTTTAAGACCCGGGAAATGCATTTCTCGGTTTATTATTGTGTTTGTGCCCAAGACGGAGAGACATCAAGTTGCAGCTCACGAATGAAATTGCATCAACTGGACTGTTGTGTGTATTGTTCCACACTTAGGTTTGTCTTTTTGCTTGATTAATTATCTACGCCTCTGGCCACTTTAGTAAATAACTTGCACAGGTGGGGACAGTTGCACCTGCAATTGCTTTTGCGCTGTGCTTGTTGTTAGTAGATCCTTCATCCCCCAATTGTGGATTCCCATCCTAACCATTTTAGTTAATCAGTAAACCAATTGTGAGCATCCGTGTTGTTTTTGTTGCGCTCTCAGAAAAATAAAAGGCATGCGGGTGACAGTCTGCCTTGTCAACATATTAGCTGACTTCTTCTAACAGACTGCAAAATAGGAAGAACAAACACTTTTGTGATGCTTAAGATTGACGGAGATATTATTCACTGTGCTGCCATTCTTTGTTTATGTGCTCTCCCTTTGTATCTCCTCCCCACCTTCAATGTCACTATGAGTTGACTTCACATTCATTGAAAAAACTTGTTTTGACACATTAATAATTCCTATAGCCAAATCAATGTATCAAAGGATATGATACATTTTTAATTTGGCTTTGCGGCAGTTTCCAAACAACAGCCACAGCAGCAGCAGCAGCAGCAGCAGTCTTCGAGAGACTGTGAGCAAAACAAAAACACAAACAGCCACTTGGGAGATGAGTTGCGGTGCAATGGAAGGGACGCAAACGAGGCACAGTGCTGTTCCAATGCGAGGTGCGTGTGTGTTTGTGTGCGTGCATGTGTGTGTTTTGTGCCACAAATCATTGCACCACTGCCTGCTTTGATTGCCTGACCCAGGGTTTCAGTGCATTACCACCTTAATGGCTGTGAGCTGGATTATTTGTTGAGTGCACGCACGAGGCACAAACAGGCATGCATACACCCAGAGTCAACACACAGCTCCCCCATCACTGCGGTGTGAAAATGAAGGGTCCCGCTGTCAAATGTATATAGGTCAAGAATAAATTTTAAAATGCTACGCTTATGCATAAATGTGATAAATAATTCCACAGGAGCTCATCCGTTACCCACAGAAAAACAAAGTAGCCTCAAACTGTGTTGCTTCCCACCAGCAACTTTGAGTAATAATCACTCATTTAATGCAATGACAACTTTTTCATTATAATTATCATTTTAGTCCTAATGCATTTGTGTCTTTTGGTCACATTGCATTGCACATTTACATTTTAGCTGATAGAAGGCACACAAAAAGGGAAAGAGGAACATGAGGTAGCTCTGGAGGAGCCTTCCTGACTGGAATGGGAATTTCATCAATGCTAATTTAAAATCAAATAATACATGACTAATATACAGTTAAATTTGAAAATCAAGGGATTTTGATTATAGTTTGCTAAATCTTTAGTATGTCTGCATGATTTGTGGAAAAGGTTTGTTGCAATGTAAAACATGAGTAAATTGTACCTAAATGGGCCAAATATTCAAAACCACTGGTGTGGTCCTTTAAGCCACATGGCCTGGCATGCCTCTGCAGAAAAGAGTGCTACATCTCTTTGATTATTGTGCATCTGATCCTGTGCACATCACCAACTCTGGAATAAACATCCCCACACCCAAATGTTTCCACCACCACTGTGTTAAGCTCTCATCCAGCCTTTTCCTCACAAAGTTGTCCCATTGCAAGGATCACGTTAAACCTTATTCCAGTCTTCCAGTCTTCAACATGTTGGCCCACGCTGAATGTTAAGACTTGTTTTGTCATCAAAGAAGTGGTTGGTAACCACTACTCTCCCATTAAGGCTGCAGTTTGCCTTAACTAGAGTAAAGTGTTCTTTGTTCAGCTGTTATTTTATGTTGCAGACGTTGTTCTGCAGATGCAGATGCTGTTCTGTCTCGTAAAGACGACAGCTTGATATACTGGTCTTCTGTCCTGTCTTGTCTTAATTTGGATGAAAATGACTTTGTGAAAATATCTCCAGCTTGCATTGTTCTGCGACTGTAAAAACAGTTATTTTGGTTGCAATTTGGCAGGGGAATAGTTTGAACCCTGAAATTATTTTTCAAAATAATTTCTTTTTCAAAGTTAAGGCACTAGCAGTAGTGATAGTATTGCATGGAGGACCATCTTAATTCATTCAATATCTCATTAGTTGTTAACACAACACACAACACAATGCCATAATGAACTCTGCACTTTCTTTTAGACAAAGGCAACATATCCAGTGTTGTGTCCCAACATAGCACATTTCAAAGGAAATGCATCTTGATTTCAATGGCATCTTTTTACACACATAACATAGGTTGAATTCAAAAGTACTATTCTCTCATGGGGGCATGTTTCCAATCCTGTAGAGTGCGTGCGATGATCTGATCACAGCTTGCCCTGTATTAAATGTGGTTGGCGACTAATCAATAGTCTGGTTTCCACAACAAAGCCAACAGGGCCGGACAGATGTCACTCATTATCTATCTGTCCATACATCCATATTGTTGCTGTTTATCAGGAACAGTGGGTGCAGTGGCAAAAGGGCAAGCAGAGCAGCCCAGATTGACCGATAAATCCAAGACCTTTTCTTTGTGACCCAGCTCTTTCTTTACCACCAAATACAATGCAGCACCCAGATTACTGCAGGCAGTGCACCTCACAAACCGGTTTATGCTCACTCATGAATAACACCTCAAAACACCTCAACTCCTCTACTTGTGGCAATTGCTTACTTACCACCCGAACTACAGAACTTTTTGTGTGGGAGAACCATGGTCTCAGATTTTGAGGTGCTTAAGGGGTGGCCATACAGAAACCAGCGAAACAGATGAATTTTGCAAAGGATCCATTTTGTGTGCAACTGGAATACAAAAATAGAGGTGTGGCATTGTGGAAAAGATTGGTTTATAATCTATTCTACATTAAATGGAAGACTGCGGGTACTGCAGTCTGAAAAAGGTTTGGATGAATTCAACGTTTGAGGTACGATAAAATGCAGACCAGCCATCTGTAAAATATAGTCCATCAAAGTGTCAGCCCCATGAAGTATATGTCACTTTTGATGGCTGAAACATCTCTGTCTGGACACCCCTCTGCCCTCACCCTGACCGCATCACACTCAGCTGGCAGATCAGACATGCCACTGTCCAATGATGCCAAAGAACATCATCCAGAAACTCTGCACAAGCCACCCTAATGTCACCCACTGACCAGGCCTCGCTTTGATATCTGGTTCATGAAAGGGAACAAGGTCCATCTTGTTGGCGTTCAAAGCCTCCATTGAACAAGACTGACTTAATACCAAAAATGCAAACACAGCTCTCAATGTGTTCTCACGGATCTATCAATTGTTTGCGAGAAGGCAAAAAGGTACTTCAATGTTCTCTGAATAAGGACGTACAGTTTTTTCAAGGACGTAACCTGTCAAACCTGTCTAGCATCTAGAAATTGGCTTTCCCGGGGAGAATTTGCAGTGTCATCCCTTCATACTGTAGTTAGTTGTAATATACCCTCCAGTCCCCACGTTTTAAGTGTCGGGCCACCGCCCCATGGCCCTATCCCAAAGCACTTGTTCTGGAAATGCACGCGGTATCAAAGGGACGCATCATCCTCGACACCACAACAATATCCAAAGCCTTCAGCATTTCAGGCATGGATCTCATTCACCTCTGGCGCCTTGCCACTTGCGGAGCTTTTCTTGCCATCTCAGTGACCTCTGCCAAGGAGATGGGCTCAGATCCTGCGGAGTCTTCCGGTACTTCCTGTGTCTCCTGAGCAGAGGACACGTCTATCCAATTTACGAGTTCCTAAAGTTGTTCTTACCTCCCTCTGACAGTGTCCCGCTCCCTCACTCCCTCATTTGCCCATTTGGGTTTACCACGTCAATCCAGCGTCCCACCATGTCATTTGGAACTAATGCGAGAAGTCAAGACAATTAAGTACATTCTATTCTATTCTGTTCTATTCTACTCTAAAAGCATAAAGACAAGTTCAAATAATAAGTGCAATGCATATGCCTTTTTCAAAACAAGCTCATAAGAGATGAAATGTCCTTTTCCTAACTTTTCAAAGACTTGCTCAGAGAGTCATTATCAATGCACCCTGGCCACTAAGTTAGCCAGTCATCCATAGCTCTGAATGGCAAATTGGCAGAATTACAACAGCTCAGCCCTCTCCTCGTAGCTGCCTCCTTCCCTTTATGCCCGTTTCCCTCCCTCCCTCCCTCATGCTCCAGTGGATTGTCCTCTCCCAGGCTCCTTTATCATTGGGCTCGGTCGCATCGATACAGTGGTTAGTGCTGGCATGATTGTCTCTATCTCTTCTCACGCGCTCTCTGTTTGCTTTTCTCACTCTCTCACTGCATGGAGTGATAAACCATGATAGGCAAGTGGGCAGAAAAATGGAGCTCAGCAGCGTCTCATGATTCACTTTCTTTCCCCAGCTTAACCCTCATCCACCCCTTTCTCTCTTCTTTTTGCTTATCGCTTTATCTCTCGCTTTCCCTCCTGCTGTCCCACTCTCCCCTTCTTTCCCTGTCTGTCTCTCTGTCTCTTTCCCTCCGTTTTTCTCTTTTAGGAAACTGCAGCCACGGTGTCTCCCTCTATCCAATGACAGGAAAGGTCACATCTACACTATTCTGCTTTTTTTGAACTTTAGGCCTTTTTTCATTAAGCGACTGCAAGGGAGATGGAAAGCAGACACTTCAAAAAGGCGCCTAGTGCGTTTTTAAGTAGAGCAGAGTGCTTTCTAAAGTTGAGAAAAGTTGAACTTTTCAGAATAGCGCTCATGATATGTATATTTCCCTCTGAGCTAACTAATCATAAGTCAGAAGAGGTATCACGGAACTAAAAAACAGGAAATAGTAGAAAAGTTGGTAATAGGGGAAGAGGATTGGAGTAAGAGAGAGACAAAGTGAGAATGTAAATCAGATCGTGAGAGAAATAGAAACTGTTGCAGCCTCAGTATTCTGTTTTTTGCTTTGATTTCTTGGATTTAAAAGTCTTCATTTTGTTCATTGGTTTATTTTATTTTTATGTATTAATTCTATTTTATTTACCCCAAAATAGCTGGTTTGTTTTGTTAGAATTCCTCATGGAAACATTGCAAGTAGTGGTTGCCCTTGGTTTCAAAGAGGAATGCTTGTAATAATATGATACCACATTTATCCCCATAGGGAAAATCTCTTTTCACAAAGCTTCCCTCTAAAGAGGTCAGAGTCAACATTCGAGCAGGTAGGGATTCAGTGTCTGGCTCAAGGACACTTCAGCAGGATGGACGCTTGCCAACTTGGGGCTTTGAACCCAGATTCCCTCATTTAAAGGGGCAATAGTTTCATCATTTTTGGCAATGCTATGTGATCAATTGTTGCCTATAAAAAGCAGAACTGTGACATTTAAATTAAAATACATTGTGTGGAAGTAATTAAGTTACCTGTTTTCCAGGGCAAACAAGCTGTTTTGAAGAAATTATTCATTATTAATGAACCTTTGGCTGCTGATTGGCTGAAGGATAAGTGGCTATGCCCTCCTCTTTGGCACCCCACAGGGCCTGCTAAAACATGGGTGGACTGATGCAAAATGAATTCTAAATGATTGTGACATCACAACAGGGGCCAATTCTGATTTGCATATTTCCCACAGAGAACTTCATTAAATAGCAAGTAGCACCACTATGTACATTTCCATTTAAATAAAGTCCCAAATTGCAACATCCATGCTAAAACTAGGAAAACCCTGTTTCCTGTAATAGCCCGTTTTAAAGGTACAAAAGTTTGATTGAAATGGGGACTCTTAAAATTCAACTTACAAAAATGTGGAATAAGCACATAATCGACCCATGAGTTGGGCCAATGATGAGAACCATGTAGACTCAACCAGGGTCAGTTGAGTCTACACAGTACTCACTTGAGTTGACCCATTTTTTTACAGTGCACCTTTAGGAATTCAGTGGTCAACTTTGTGAAACTGTACAACAAATGGACATTATTTCTCCATATCAACGGTTTAAGACTAATAACAATCTAAAATTCAGAAATGTCAAACAATTCTGTGGAAAACGGATTAAAATGTGCCCAAAACTGTCCGTTTTCATTGTGTTTTGGTTGGCTCAGTGCAACACTGCTGTCCGACATAAATGTGTGTGGATGTCCACTATCATCCTCTCCTTTTCCTCATCCTCCCCTGGAAGGTTGAGAGGAGATCCGGTAATGACAGGATTTTAAAGGAGCCCCCATGGTCTGACTCTTAACACCCGATAGGCTGGCCAGTCACATCCAGCACACACACACACGCATACACACACACAAACACACACACACAAACACGCATGCACACTCTTTCTCTCTCTGTCTCCCTCTCCCCTGATACACACACAACACACACTCCCTTGTTCCCTGTACTAGAATTAGCCGTTGGCTGTACTCCAGTCAGATCCGCTCAATAGTCCACCCCTCCAAAAACCACCCTCTCCTCTTCTCACTGTTCACTGGAGGCCGAACACTGTCACAGTCATAGTTATTAGTCACAGCGTGGCCTATCAATGTGAAATGGCTAAACCAATATAGAAACAACACCAACCCAAAATATAACGCCACTGCAAAAATAGCATGCCCAAAATCCCTCCTTATCACCTGATACCAGTCCTTTGAAATCTCCTGCCACCCCCGCACTCATCCAGCTCTCCCTGACCTCCACCCATTCCCCAGGCTCTCTCTCTCTCTCTCTCTCTCTCTCTCTCCGCTCTCTCTCTCGCTCACTCTCTGTGTATCACTCCATCCATTACTCCCTCATGGTTGCAGACAGACTTCACACCCATTATCACCTCAGTGTGATTCAGCCACTTGATTCATTACCCGGCTGGTGACCTCCTTACACATGTAGCAATACACACAAGACACACAAACACACTGCCAAATACACACATTCACACAGGCATTTACTCACACAGGTGCACGCACATATATAAACACAGCATATGCACACACATTGCTACACTACACAACGTTCACCAAATTCAGGTTTTGGTCTCAGATTTTCATTTACTTGTTGTGCATTAAATCAATATGTTATTTAATATAGCCAACCACAGCTTGACTGAAGATAGATAACATTTATTAGGTAGTCTATAGATCTGCAAGGGAAAAAAAAGTTCATTTCATTTGGACTTCAAATGAGCTTCTTATTCTTATATTATAAATGAACTGGTTGATTCCTCCTCTGATTTGGACATTATCTCCTTTGCCTCACTTTAGAAAATCATCTATCCATCCATCCATCCATCCATACCTCTATCTATCACTTATCTAGCCATCCATCCATACCTCTATCTATCATCTATCCATCTATCCATCCATCCATTGACCCATCCATTCATCTATTTATCTATCTATCTACTATCCATTCATCTATCCATCCATCCATCCTTCCATCCATCCACCAATGAAAGTGTCCCTCCTGTTGTCCTCTCCTACCTGGAGTTGGTCATGTCCGTCTGTCCTCCCTGACTCTTCTCCAGACCCAACTTGGTGAAAATCCCAACCAGCACCATGATGGCCACCACGCCACAGATAATATACACAATCATGTGGGTCCGGTCCCGGTCAGGCTCCTCGTGGACCTCCGTGACGGGTGCTGCCGGTTTCCCGGTATTGGCCCAGACGGGTGTGTCGTAGTTGGAGCAGGAGGTCTGGTCCAAACTGTGAACTTTGAACTGGCAGCAGAAGCGGTAGAAGCAGGAACCGCAGCAGAACATGTAGATGCCCGCGTTGCAGTTGAAGGGCGGGTCCCACTGACCCATGACATCGTAATAACCCCAGCAACGGCTGCCAATGGATGGAACCGTTTGGTCCTCCATGTCCGGTGTGGGTGTCGCCAGCGCGGCCTCTGGGGAGCTGGAAGGCGCCGTTGTCTGGTTGGTGTTGGTGGTGGGGACCTGGGCCAAGGCCCGTCCCGATGGCAGAGAGTTCTGTCCACCCAGAGAGGTCAAACCCAGCAGGACGGCCAGGGAGAAGCTCGCCAAGAGAGGGTGCACGGAAGTGGCCATCTTGGATTTTATGTTATGATCGTGACTATGTCCCTCCAATGTCTTGAACTCTTTGTATCTGCTAATGAGAGCTCCAAAATAAAGGTCTTTGTTTGAGGAAAAAAAGCGGAGAAACCAAAACTGCCTTCTGCTCCAGGCCTCAAAAATACGTCCCCAGAAAATCTGTCCCTTTCAGGTATTTCACACAATTGGGATTTCAGGGAGAGAGGATAAACAGAGTCTTGATGAAAAGATGGGCTTTCAGATTAGCCTATATTTATGAAAGGGAGTGCCTGGAAGAAAAATAAAGAGCATTCAATTACCATTGTGGGAGTTATTAGAGCGCACAGTTGCAGGAAGCTCTCCGCGAAACACGCAGGAGTAAATTGCCGTCAAGGGGCAGAGGAACAAGTGAGTGAAACAAATCAATCTCCCATCTCAACATGCTCCTAACTGGAGTGAATGAGTCCCTGGTGAGCAAGCACTCGCATGCACAGACACATCACAGTCCCTGGCAAATGTTTGCATGTGCTTGTGTGGGTCTCTAAACAATTATAAATATTCAAATTCAAAATGCAAGAAACGTCACCTTTTTTTACAAAGCCACGTGACGTCAGCAGACAGCGGAGGCGGTTGTAGACAAATCCAAATCCAGCGGCTTGGAGGGAATCCAGCCTAGGAGGGCGTGTTACCTACGATTGAACTTGCCTCTGGCATTTCCTGCAGTAAGCTTCCCCGCTGAGTGATGTATAATCCGTGAAAGTGAAGATTTCGGGTTCCTGACGGCGCTCGCGGAGAAGGCAGGCAGATCCCTCTCAAACACACAAACAGAAAAAGAACATGGACTTGAGCTTTCTCTCGGGAGGGCGACTCACGTTCCCGAGTGAATCTCCTGTTGAATATCGGTACGCGATCAGTTCTGATATCCGGGGGAAACTCTGTGAAAAGTGACAAGAGTTTGGTGTAAATCCTCTGGTGGTGATCTGTAAAGTGAGAGCTGTCTCCTTCACTTTCCCCTTTCAGCTTAACTCGCCTCTGCCATCCTCCTACTCTCCATTTCACCGTGAAAACGAGGCTTTTTTTATTTTTGCGGTGGGCATCTTTTCCCTGACCACCTTGGTCCACTTTGGTAATGTGTGTAGTTCAAGTCTTCCAGTTCTTGATGTCCTTACAAAGACTACAGGATTTCCCTCCCCTTTTTCTAGCCAAAGCCCGATGGGTAAAAGCAGATGTTACATACTATTCAAAACACTAGCTCTCACGAAGCTTAATGAAATCCCATGATAACTACAGTCCACATTGGAAACGTCCTTCCTTGCACCTGAGGCGATGCGTCCCTCACGCGCACACACCCTCACAGGCACGCTCCTAAATCCACTGGTGACAGCGCTCCATCAATGTCAGTCTGGACCCTAATAGGTTTAAAGCGGCAGGCGGAGAGGGGAGTCCAATAAGCTCACCGCGCTCCCTGGTTTGTATTTCGGGCTCCTGTTGCTCGGGCTGCCTGTGCTCCACTCAAACCCTCCCTCTGTCTCTGGGTCCCGGGGTCTCTGACGGACCCGGGCCACCAGCGGGGCGTAGTGTATCGCGCACTGCTGACGTCTAACGCCACGGGAGCCGTCCTGTCCTACAAGTGCCAAGACGAGCAGAGGAAGAGAGAGAGAGAGAGAGAGCGAGGGAGAGAGAGAGAGAGAGAAAGGGGGAGAGGGAAGAGCTGATGTGATGTTCAGTCTTTCGGCTCAGTATAAGGGGAGAGGAGTCTTTTAGCGTTGCTGCATTCACGACTCAAGAGCAGCTGTCAAAGAGATAAACATGCTGGAATTACTTGGCCGGATTGGAGTGTCCCACTTAACGGATCATGACTTGTCTCTTTGTTGCTTTTGTTTTCTCTCCCTGGTTTTGCTTTTTTGCCTCGGCTTCTTGGTTCTCTTTGTTCACAGTGTGACTCTCTTTTGCTTTTGTGTTGCTTTCTCCCTCTCCTCTTTCTTCCTTTCTGTCTTTCTTTCTTTCTTTCTCCCTCAACTTACCTCACTCTCTGTCCTCTCTGCCTCCCTCTCAGCGGTGGCGTTGCCGCCGCTGAGGAAATAACCAGTGCAAGCCTGTGGAATGTCCTCTGGACCTTCAGCAGACGCACTTCTCCCTACAAGAGCCTCGGCGGGAGAGGCGCTCTCCGAGCCCGTTCAGAGGGCAGAGGACAGGTGGAGACGCGGCAATGCAATCAAAACAAGAGTGTG
>OMLF01056723.1:0-19931 GCA_900302615.1 Holocentrus rufus | reverse complement strand
CAATTTACTGCAATACCAATTCAATAGCATAAATATGGATATTGACGTCATTATTGGCCTAGTCATTCTAATCAGCGCGTCTGGGACAGCGCGCACGCCATGAAACAGATAAAAAAGAAACAGAAATATTATGGTGTAGGCCTAGACCTAGGCCTGTCAAAATCAGTTTGAAATTCCGCTGTCATAATTGTACTGCTGGACGCCTATATAGCCAATGCCGCTTTTCACAGCAGTGTGGAATGCACATTAACAGCCTAGACTAAAAACCATTTGATAATAACCTGTTAATCATATTTTAACCAGTTCTTCATATTTCCAGGACCATGGACAGTTCTTAATTCCGACTAGGTAAATATAGTCTAGGCTCTCATCATTGCTAATAAGGAGTACAGAACAGATCTCGCAGACTGAACTCAATCTTTATTAATAAAAAGACAGAAAAAGATAACGTGACAAAGGACTTGCAAACGAAACGTCTCTCCCTCTCAGTCTGTTTCTCTTCTCCCCCATATAGGCCTATAGGAGGCTGCAGTTCCGTTCATTTCACAATAGTTTGTGGTTTGTTTTATAGGCCAACAATGCTCCTCTCTGTCTTGCTGTCTCTTGGTCTCCCCCATAAGCCATTCATTCACCGACTTGACTTCCCCGTAAGCCTATCAGCCCTGTGGGCAGTAATCACATGAAAAAAGTAATTAGACATTAAAATCAACATGAGTTTATCCCAGCAGCTTAGGTCCCCCCATTCATTATTTTCAGTTGGCCTATAATTTTCAACATGAGATCCTCTCCCACTCAGTAGCCTAGTCCTATCTTTTAGATGGAAAAGCGCAATCCAAATGCATTATTATCATTAAGATATTATTATTATTATTGGCTAATGTCAGAGCGTGAGGAGCAGCAGCAACTTTAGCTGCATGGTCAGCCTCTTTGTGTTTTTCTTGCCCATTATCATCACCTGAGGACTCGAAGGAAGGTTCATCAGTCGGCTCCTCAGGTTCTTCGACCACAGGGTGACCACAGGGTGTTTCTGTTTGCTCTGGCGGCTGTTCAGTTTCAGCTGGCGCCTTGCGCTTCAGCAGATAGCGCTCCATTTTCCCCCCAGGCTGACAGTCGCGTGACCCGTGGTAGGCTAGTTCTCGCGAGTCTCATCGTTTTTATATTTTTCCTTTTATTTTTATTTTAGAACAAAACTCACGAAATGTTTCATTATATTGTCACCATTTTCACCATGTTTATTTTATTTAACACAATTAAAATTCTTGTATTAAAGTCTCCAGCCTTGGGGTTGCTTTGGGGTTGCTAAACTATATTTTGGGGTTGCTATAGCAACTGCAAGCAACCCCTTAGTGCCGCCCATGATAGCCACAAATACTTCCATGGATTAAACACAACATGTTTATGCAGCACTGGACTATGCTCTTGGTGAAAATGGTATCTTTGCCTCTTGTACAATGGATTTTTCCCATATGATTGTAGCACGCAAGTAAAATGAGTCTAAAAGAAGTCCTCTCTCTGATGCCAAAACTTGATGTTTTTCAGTGCAGCTCCATAATTGGAGCTGCACTGGAAGTATCTTTATGTGAAGTAATATCGTCTACATTTGGATGGCTACCTACAGAAGAAAGGGGAAAAAAAAAAACCCACCAAACTCCAACATGGATACATGATGCAAGGCATAGCCAGTGTCAGGCTCATTAGTGGAAAAAAGTAATAAAATACACTTTTAGTTGTTACTTTGCTTATTACTTCCTGAGAAAAGTAATAAGTTACAATACCTGTCACACTATTTTTTCATTACACCTTAAAATAAGTGTGATAGCCCACCTTACTTTGCTTGTGCCAATAAACTTTGTAGACCTCAGTTCACATTACGAGCAAAAGTATTCTAAATAATGACAGAAATCTCTATTTTATGGCTTTTAATAAAGATAGAGCCTTCAGCATTAAATCCCTGCTTTGTTGGCTTCTTCCTGCACTCTACTGGTAATTCTGATATTTCTGGCATGACTTGAGGGCAGGAAGACAAAAGGAATTCTATGTTAGATATTGCACCAATAAAGAGGTTAAAAAAGCTAATGGAATAATTTTACAGGAGGAAAGTTTGCGGTAACTCGTTATTTTGTAACTTGTTACCCCCCAATTTTTTCATATTGCACAAGTTCTTTGTTAGATCTTTCACTAATAAAAAGATTAAAAAGGCTAAATGAAAAAATATGCTTTCACAGTTACTCATTACTTTGTACCTTATTACCCCAAACACTGCCAACAGCTGTTTTTTTATGGTGCTGAGGTATCTTTTGGTGCATTTATTTTTGAACTGATGACAATTTCAACACTAAAATCATACACATAACCAGCAGATGTTCCCTAGCAACACGCTAGCATACAGCCCGTTCTTGATGGTAGGCTCCATGCTAACACTTTAGCATACACTAATGCTGAGTGACAGTAAACGCCAAGCTAACACTTTAGCATACACTATTTTGAGTGATACGTGATTTGCATTATGTCAAATGTGAGAAAATGAGGACCGTTTAGCCAAAGCCAATTTGTTCGGCAATGACTGCTGAGCCGACACAGTATGTGTGCCCCTCCTGCAGCTTTCCTTTTGCTGCATAACAGAATTTAGTCCTGAGAAAGCCATCCCAGCCTGGTTATATACAGGACACTAGTGATGGGTAAGAGCAAAATCTAGCAGCTCATGTAAAAGTAATATTTTACACAATGGCTAATGAGATCTTGTTTGCATGATTTTCTGTCTACCCCTCACAATGGGAAGAAAGAGGAGAACAGGGAGTGTGAAGGACGCCACTGGGAGGGCCTAAGTAAATCTGAATATTCATGCGAAAAGATAACTACTCTCTGTTTACTCTCTCTCTCTTCCATCGACTGTCTGTCTCTCCCATCCTCAGCCTTTATAAGTGAAATTATCGAGAAGCAACAATGGACCCTCCCCACCCCTACCGCAACCACCACCGCCCATTATAAATTATTCATTAGACTCTTGTTTTGGAAGGCTGGTTATTGTCCTTAGAGGTGCAATTACAATGAATCAGAAATCCATTTTCCCCTATCAATTCTCTCCCTCTCTCCCTCATTTTTTGGTGCTATATAGCTAAAATTAGAGTGAATCACAATGAAACCTGAAACGATTTTATACCATCAATTATTCAGATGTGACCAAGCCCTCGCAGTGGATTGCAATGCTCAAAGCCCACTGAACTGATCTGAAACACTGTGTTTATGTGTGTATGTGTGTGTGCACATGGAATCTTGTGTGGGGTAACAACAGGAGGTTAAACTGGGATTTGTCTAGGGAGGCTGGAGCCTGGAGGATAAACATGTATGTTTGCATGGTGCAGACACAGGCATGACAATCAGTGACAGTAATCATGTTATCATTTAAGTCTCAGTGTGTGTGCTCTAAGTTTAAACCTATCTGATAATTTGATAATCCCACTTGTTTCCAATGTTAATGACCTTGTTTCCAGAACTTTCTTGAATCAAGGGTCATCTTCTCGACACCAGTGGGCTGATCTGCCTTATATTTATACTTTTACCCAGAATAATTCCTGAAACAAGCGAAACTGTATTGAAAACAAGATTACCTCCATACCACTGGCAGATTTTTATTTGTTTTCAGAAAAACAAGATTTTAAAACTAAATACAAGACTTTTTAAGATTTTTTTTTCAGTGTTACAGGTAAGATTTTTTAACTTTCCTCCTTTTTACACTGAGTATTTGGGAGATTGGCCCATCGGTCTAATCATCAACATAAAATCAACACAATTTCATCTATGTGTCCCTGGTGGTGCTCCACGCTCACTCTTTAGCATAGGCAACCAGCATTATCCTAGTCTGCCTCCATCATCTGGGCTGAGGAGAATAAATCAGTGTCCTGAGCTGCATCAGAAAACACATCCACAAGAGAGATACAGAACGTCTTTCAAGAATTGATTAGTATTGGGCTAGTTTGTGCTTTTGTGTCAGATAACGGTGGCCACATTTCATGGCGGCTGGAGGCAACAACAACAACAAACAACAGAGAGAAATGCACTTGGCAAGGTTTCCCACGGAAAAAAAAGTGCCATCTGATCAGCAATGCTGTACCTCCCATCACCTTGGGAATGTTGGTACCCTGGAGCGCTGCCATGACAACCAGACTAATCAGACCTCCATCTGATTATCATGGGAAAAATAATTAAAGCACCGAGAGACAAGAGACCGCGTGCACGCACACACACCCACACAAATGCACACGTACACACGTACAGACACACAGTACATGGGCACACAGGCGCACGCGGATGACAAGCAAATTCACATACAAACAGACCCTGTGGCACACACTTAATGAGATATGCAGATGTACTGGCAGATAGACACACAAAAATGTGCACACACACACACACACACACACACACACACACCACACACTCACACACACACACACTCTCTCTCTCTCTCTGTCACCAGGATAGCAGGTCTGTTTGTGTCTGGGTCATTGCTTAGATTAGAGAGGCGCTCCTTGCAGCAGCTTAACGGTATGCCAACTTGGTTAGCCCAACTTCTCAGCAGTGCTAATAGCATGAATACAGAAAGTTAGCTGCTGTGTTGAAACTGTTGAAGTGACATGGTTTAAACATGCCTCGGACAGGACTTGATTCTGATTGGCTGGTAGCCAGGGGCTGAGCCTCCTATTCAAGCTGCTGCACAGAAATTTGAATGTAACTATTGTAGCTTTGTAAACATTAAGACGTTATAAACGTATTTGATGGTAATAACTTTATTCAACATAGTCACTACAGTCCAGCAGCATACTCTGTTTCAGTGAAATTATGAATATAAACAAAGCCATGTTATTTACATGGAGAGCTCCACTGTTCATCTTTAATCTTCATCCGACAATAGCGAACTTTAGCTAGCTTTAAGGTTTGAAAATTCAATTTCATGGTAGCCTAAGTGGTGTTTAAAAAGCACTCTGAAGGAACATACCTGATGTTAAGTTCAAATGTTGAGAAAACTGAAACTGAAAAAAAACATTGATACATTTTAAGTCATTTAAATGTGTAGCATTCCAACGTCAATGAACCGCAATTTAATGTCATTACCGTCAACAGCAAGATCATCAGCGAAGTCTATTGGCAGCCAACACCTGCTTCTACGCTGAGTCTTACACTGCGTGCTACTGCGTTATGTTTGATGATAAATCAGACGGCACAAACAGTGGAAGGCTGATGAGGAAATCACTTCTATGTTTGTTAATCTTCTTTGGTAAAGCCAAAATTTTTTATAAATAAATAAAAAAAACTTTGAAGAAGAAGACACTTGGGTTTATGGAAAATGTCTTAATTATGAGAAACCCCCAGCACTAAAAATACTGCCAGCGTGCAACACAAGCTAACAATCATCTTGACAGTGGCATTATTCTTTTACATTAATTATATGAAGGTTACACGAATAATATGACAATGGTACATTGATGTTTAATGCTACATGAGATACCTTTAAGTGCTTTCAAAAGCAAACTTGTAATTCACAAGATAAGATACATCAACATCTTCTCATTTTTTCCCCCAACACTGAATCAGTTTTGCATTTTTAGCTCTAGCAGGCATCACTTGTGTATTATATATTATGATGTGGGGTTAATAATATATTGCCGGCGCTAATTATCACTTGTTTTCTGTGATGTGTCAAGCTTGTTTCTCGTCTTCGGCAATGTGGGTAATCAGTTGTGTCACGTTTTCGGACAGAAAAAAACAATGTCTGTAGGCGATTCCTGTGATCTGCCGACTCCCCACATTCTCTTGGAAGTTTACACCCTGTAAGGAAATTGAAGGGTTTGTTTTAATATTGAAACATTGTGGAGTTTTGAGGAAAAACTCTTTGCCCTCTTGGTTATATATATGCTACTTTTAATGCTGGAAATAAATGTATTCCACCATTGCACTCATCATAAGTTGCTCCGAATGACAGTATCTGCCAAACACACATAATGTAGAAGTCAAGTAATTTGTTTTAGGCAGTGTTATAATATTTCTATAGTTATCACAATGGAAACAGCCACTGTTCCTACCCGCTACACATACTGTTGAGGGTGTAATGAGTGCTAGTGTTCTCAAGTGTGTGTGTGTGTGTGTGTGTGTGTGTGTGTGTGTGTGTTTCTAATATCTCCTCTGTGCCAGTTGTTTTAGTGGGAAAGTGTGATAAAACACTCTCAGTCCCTTTCTCTGCTCTCTCCTTCCAGCTCAGTTTTTATTTGATGCTCTGTTTCTCTCTGTTTTCATCTCTTTCTCTCTCTATTTTTTTTTTTTTTTTCCTTATGATATTTTTTTTTCCCTTCAGGCTGAGTGTTTACACTTCCCAGTAAATGAGGGTTTAAATCCAGGGCAAAGCATTTTCAGCTAAGTACTTTAGTTTGAATAGCCTACTTGATACTAAGATGTGGAGAGCTTTGTTTATCTTATCTTGTAAAGGATGAGTCAGTTTATTGGAGACTTTTTACTGTAATTGTCTGGCAAAATGACTCAAGTGTGCTGCAAATAGATGACTGACTTACTGACAGAATGACTAACTATCTAGCGGGCTTGGTGGCCACCACCCATCTTGTGCCTCACATTTGACTCGTATTTCAAATCATTATTTGACCTAGGTTTTGCATCCTTAGCATATACGGTAACTTATGCATGTTACATTATTCAAATGTCTCTTGTAGATTGCATGCTATCTGATTGAACATGGGGATTATACACAGGCTATAAATACTATAGACTATATAAAATCAACTCAGGTTCCATCTTTGAAATGCAGTAGGATCGCAGCCAGTGTTTTTCTTGAACTTGTATTATCTGTCATAAAAGTTAAGCATGTACACACAATCTGAAAGTGTGATTGTTTTATGTTGACAGTACTGCCATCTTTAGCATTTCAGGTTATTCCACCGTAAACTGATTGAGTGTCCCGTCTCCTATTTCAAAGAGTCTCTGGACTGTATCGATGAACACCAAATACAGTGCCAAATCCATTGTTCAATTTTGACAAACATCATTTTCTACATTCATAGCAGCTTCATGAATAAACACTCTGGTTTGAAGTCCTTGGTATCCTTGCATATGTTAGGGACCTTTGAATATTAATTAATTTATTTAGAGATACAGTCTGAATACGTTTGACAGGGAAATGAATAAGTCAGTATCTGTTCTAAATCTATAATTATATATAGATGTGAGGTCTGTCCTTGATTGCCCACCATAAGTAACCCGTATTTGACTAACATAACTCAGGAAATCCACCATAAAAAGGTCATACATATATATTGCATCTGAAAAAAATATGAACAAATGCCAAAAGGCATGCACAAATCTCATTTCTCTTTATCTTACGCCTTACTTTGGCTCCTACATATAAAAAGTGCAATAACCCCATATAAGTAAGCATCAGCCATCACTGAGGAAATCGGCCACTTATCCTTGACTACTGTGAAAAATAACCTGAGGGAGATTTGAGCTTTTGCAGGACACTGACCATCTCTAAATCTAAAGGGATAGAAATTGACAGCAATGCACTCATGCAAGGACACATATAGGAAGAATCCAAGGGCTCATGAATGGATGAGGAATATAAATTAATAAATTATTCTATAGACCTTTTTCACAGCAGCCATTTTGACATGAAATAGCAGGTAAAGATAGATGTTACCAGTGACATTAATGAGGGTTCTGACATTAATGAAGGTTCTTCAGACCCAGCATAAACAATACCAGGACTCTGGCTCTGTTAGACATTAATTAATGTTACTAGTAACACTTGTGTTTACCTGCTAGTTCACGTTCTAATGGGTGCTGTGAAGAAAAAGGTCTATTAAGAGATAGTTTTTGTCCACTTACCCATACATCTTATAAAGCAATAATTTTAAAGCACAATGACACGAATGTTTATTTGGACTCGTCATCAGGCTTCGTCTTGCCAAAATTCATCATATTTAGCTGACAGTCCATGTCATGTGTGCACCAACATTGCAGCAGCACCATCTTGATTCCTCAATATCTGCCATAATGCATTATTGGTAGAGTTCAATTGCCTGGAGAAGCGCTCAGCCTGCACACTTCCCAGAGGAGCAGAAAGGTAATGCCTGTACAATATCACCAAGCTTACGGAAGCTCGGTTCATGTTACTGGCAGTAGGGGATGCCAGAACATGATCAGCAGACAGCTTATTGTTCTGGATTTTTAGGCACTGAACGACATGATCGCACCATTGAGTTGTATTGTGACTGGCGTTTGAGACTGCATTATGTAATTATGTAACTCCACCTGAGGGGTGGAAATGGAAACAAAAGATGTGGCAATTATATATGAGTCAATTAGCAACTGACAATGGTTTCTTATATGCTTAATTTATGAAGAGTTTTCTTGATCGTACTACTAAATTCGAAGGGATTCTATTCATTATAGCACCAACAATAGGTGCCCGGCACCCACAGGCCTCAGAAGTCAGACTTAACATCAACTACAAACCTTTGCCCCATTATACATGTCTGGATCCAGCACATCTTCTCTCTGGGGAAAATCCATGAGGGTTTTCACATAATCATTCCTGTCACAGTCTGTGATTGAAACTGATGCATGTTTTTCTTTTAAATGGGACTGGATCCACTGAATGCTGTTGCCGCTTTCCAATCATAACCTGATAAATTTTCCCAACCAAAACCAGATACATTTTTCAACTAGAATCATTCTGGCTGCTGAGCCATTAAAATACCTGGTTAGCAGCTCCCATGTCCATTTCTTTGGCAGATCTGTTATTTTTGTTCAGGAATAACAACAAAAGTAGTTAGCGGAGGGAAATCTCTACAACATGGCTTGCTAAGCACCTAGCCATTTAGCTTAGCTAATCACTTAGGAAAACCCTGTTCACTTCTGCCATAGATGTTGTAGATCTAGAACTTCTCATGGTGGAAAAGCCACTGAAACAGCATTAAATATATTATGGAACATTAAAACTCCTCATAAAAAGCCATACTAATTGAGGTCTTTGCAGGAATACCCCAAAGTTTCATTCCATTCTGATTTGACTGGAAGTGAACTGAGCCTGACCTTGGTATTGCCAATTTTTTCCCGGTAGCGTTTCTCCCGTCTCTCCGTCTCACACCCTGTCTCTCTCTCTGTTTGTCTTTGTCACTCGGCCTCTCTGTCTCCCTCCCTGCCAGCTCTGCTCCTTGTTAAGATTCCTCGCAGGCGCTGAGAGGCGTCAGGAAACGAAGAGCCACTAAACGAACGGACAGATTGTTAATTTCCCTCCTCTGGGCTCAGACCGGACAGGCTTGAAGTCCAATTCTGTTTGGAGACAGAGCAAAATACTGTCACTTATATTAGCTTTTTGACCACATCCCTCTCTCTCTCTCTTTCTGCTTCTCCTTCCATCTCTCCCTTTCTGTCACACTCTGTCTCTCTGCCCGCAGAGCAGGACATAAAAATAAATGTAAAAAAAAATCATGTGGTCATATTTACCAACTGCCTGTCCTCTCTTTCCCTTTCCCTTCTCTTTCCGTTGTGCTTTCTGTCCATCTCTCTCTCACTTTGTCTGTCCTCTCTGTTTCTGTCTGTCTTTTTCCATCTCAACTCATCCTTCTCTTCTGACCTCTTTTTTGTACAAGGCAGACACTTAATAAGGAAAAGGAGCTTATTTCAAGTTTTCCAATAAGAACCAATCATATATAATTTTAGATAGTGTACCTCAGGGAAATGACGCTATTGGGAATTATTAACCACAGTATACATTTACTGCTCTGAGAGACTATACAATGAGTTTTCAGACTTAAAAAAAAAACACTTTTACCCATATTTTTACCCGTATTTTTGCATATTGACCAAATATTAACATCAGGCCTCTCTTCAGTCATTGCAACACTTTGTCCCCAGAAATTTAGTCTATCTATAAAGTGGGTTTGGAAGTTATAGCAGCAAATAATGAATGCAGGTTTTTGCTGTACCTTATGATTTACTGACAATTTATTTGATGCCCCTGCGGCTCGTAAACACAAATCAGCAGAACTGCTGCAACACCAAGCGAGATTACTACTTTTGAAAAAATTATAACAAAATAAATTGCTTCAGTGTGATGCCTTGTGTGAAGACTGGCTGGTGTAATGAGTGTGAAACTGCACGCTGGATAGATGCACTGGTTGTTTGCTTGTTTCTCTGCTGGTCAGCTAACAGTGATTAGATGAAGCCCAGTTTTGCGCCACTATTGTGCAAATATGTGTGGAAGAGAATCTACCCCGTAGTTGTTATTATGCAAATGAATTTACATCGACTTCATTAATATGCAAAACAATGCATAGCATCATCTGGCCACTTAATGCAACTTTTTGCACTGCCAATAGCCGCGCTCATTTCATTGGAAAGCAGTGTTGGCAACAGCACCGCCCTTTGTGTGTGTATGTGTGTTTATCTGTCTGTGTCTGCAGCGCCGTAATAGGCATCTGCTCTGTTCTCAGTTTTAGTTATGGTATCTCAAAGTGCTGAGTGGTCCAAAAAGAAAATCACCACTTGAAGTCTCGCTAATTGCCTTTATTCCTTTGGGAATCAGTTCTGTTGGAAACACGATTGAGGGTGAGGAAGCATGTGATGATTGTTGAGAGAGTCATTCAGAAATATCATTTCAAGTATCAAATTAATAAAGATGACAAATGGGAGTGATTGTTCAAACTACAATGGCGTGACTCAAAGTAAACCATTTTTTTGTTTTCTTGCCGGGGTGGCTGTAAAACCAAACAACTTCACTCCCATGTGTTTCAGAACACAAAATATCTTCCCAATTAACAACTGGACCTAAGTAGGCATTTGAAAAGTACAACTGTGCACTCAGTCTGTTGTCTTTGATTCCTTTGGTTCTTGAAGTTGCATTTTTACAGCCAAGTTCTAACATTTCCGCGGATGAGTGCGTCCGCTTCCTACCGCTTTCAAGTCACAGACAGACAATATGTGTTAACAATGGGAAGAGTTAGAATAAAAGCTCCTTTAACTGTAAGTGCTGCGATTATCAAGGTGAGCTCCACATAAACCACGACTGCCTGAATAAATTGGTCCCTGAGTGAATACATTACCATTTCAGTTGCTGAATCAGACAGTGGACGTTTCATGCTGACCGCCTCTACCAGCTGAATTGCTCGCGCCGAGTGAATAGAACAAATTGCTGAACTAGGGGGTTAAGAACAATGAGTAGGATGCATTAACACTGGAAAGTCCTGTGAGCGTTGAGGGTCCAAGAGAAGGCCAATAAGCTGTCAGCTGAAGAGGGTAAATGTAATGCAAACTGCTATTTCCATGCGTTATCTTGAAAAGCTAACAACAGTGGACTTTATTTCACAAAGGCAGTTTGAGGCTAAGGTGATTGTAACATCCTTTTTTATAAAGACTATTATGAAGACGGTCTTAAAAATGATTGTAGGTAATGGCTGCCTCTGATCACTTCTGGAATGCTAAGTGCATCGTAAGAATATAAAAAAAATAACTCCACAACGAGCAATGGCAATGAGTCACCTTGCAAATTTTCACTTAAAATTTAAAGATTTATTGGGCATCTTTTCACATAACCATTTATTATTTATTTCCACTTTATTTATTTTATTCTTTTATTATGCCCGTATCTTCTGTTTAATCATGTCTGCATGAAATGCATGTGTGAGGTGCAATGGAAGGGGTGTGACCCTGGAAAGGTGAAAACTGAATTACAATACAACATTGAACCCCCCCAAAAGTCTCCGGGTACAAAGGCAACCATGAAAAAGGAGACAAAACACAAAATAGGTGGCATCAGCGATTGATGGAATTTGGAAGAACGAGCTTCTGGAGAAAGGACAGGGAAGGGGAAATAATTGCTTTCAAAGGAAGCGCTCAATAATTTATTGATGTGCGGCGAAACCATTGTGCATCCCTCGGCTTGATGCAGACCTGTCAATCTCTCACCCTCCTCTTTCTCCTCTCCAGCTCTTGGTCATGTAATGGCGCGTTCGTGGAGGGCAGTATTAAAGCAGTTTCAGAGAACATATAATAAGGATCATTACTCTAGAACATCCAAACAGATGCTTCGATTTCCACCATATTTGTTTGGAAGGCTGGCTGTGGGCCAAGGAAAAACTTCTCACAGACGTTGGCCAATAGATGTCGTTCTAGTGGGCGTGGCGTATCAAAAAAAAACTCAAAACCTCTGAACGGATAAACATGTCATCCCTAAACTTAGACCAGTTTGTCACAGGCCAAAGACCTGATTAACTTTTTAGGCCGTTCAGTCAAAAGGGAGCGTGGCACAAAAAGTCACTTAACTTCAACGGATTAGTGTAATAGCACAAAATTATGACAAAAGGTTTGTCCTGGGCTACAGAACAACATATAAAGGTCTCACACTGATTGGTCCACGTCCGCTTCCTATCAAGCTGTTGACAAGCTGGTCGACACATGGCCACGCCCACTTTGTGGTCTTTATTAGATTGTGGAACAGAGGTATGATCTCTATTGAGTTTCATTCAATTTACATCCAGTTGCCTCACATGGTACTGATAAAAGTGCGAGTGTGTGTGTGTGGGGGGGGCAACATGTTTACTTGTTTAATTATGAACAGTATTTGGCTGATGATGTTGATATTGCTACTATCCAAACTACACCACTATGCTATTGTGTATGACATTTAGCAGACGCTGTTATCCAAAGCACCATAACAGAGTGTTTTCCAGAGACTGTTTGTTCATGGGGAAAATTAAAATCGTTCCCACAATTATGCTGCAAAAATTGGCCATTGAATTATTGGAGTGTCATCCAGCCGTCCCTGAGAGTTTCACTTTTGTTGAGGAAAGTCAGCTAGTTTGCAATTCTACCTCCGATGTTGGAATGGGTTTATAATACTCATGGTCCTACAGATTTTTAAGTGGCAATGAAGGCAATAAAGTGGCAATCAAGGCAGCAGAGGTTCAGTTTGACTCGAAGGAGAAAATAGCAATCAGCTCAGTAGAGTGGATAAGTGCATTGGCCTGAGCGTTAATCTGAAAACTAACTGTGAGAGTGAGGATCAGAATCAATGAAATCAATCAATGTACTGGATAAAAACATAAAAGAGAGGACTGGAGACTGGGTGTGCAAGCTTGAAGGACCGTGGACTCTTCCTCACATTGTTAGTAATGTCTGTATAGGTAGCAACTGTAAATAAATTTAAATATGTATATTCTTCCCATACTCCCTACCCATTCAGGGTAATCAGTTGTCTTATTTTATTGTTTTCTGTCTCCTTGCAGCTACAGCAAAAGCCATCATGGAAGTCCAGTGCAGATTTGCCTGTGCACATATAAACATTTCTCCATGTGCTTCTCTTTTGTACAGACTGCCATCTCAGTGTCACATGGTGGAAAAAATATACACATGTGCAAATTTGTACTCTTGGTTTACACATCTGTACACACAGAGTCATAAACTGGACCCTCAAATAAGAATCCATACCGTTAGATTTGTACTGTATGCATTCCTAATCCAAAGGTACAGTTTGCAAATCTGAAGGTATGCATTCCTAATCCAAGGGTACAGTTTAAAAATCTGGGGGTACACATTCCTAATCCAAGGGTGCAGTTTACAAATACAAGGGCACGATTAAAAGATCTGAGGGTATGGATTCTAATCCAAGGGTACATTTTACAAATCTGAAGTTAGGGATTTGTAATTCAAGGGCATAGTTATGAACTTGCATACAGATATATAAACTCAGACTACAAATTTGCACATAGATCTATTCTTTCTACTATATGACTCCAGTGTGTTCTTTACTTTTTCTTTCAGTCTCTCTGTACCCGACTGAATGCCACTATACCTCGAGCTGAGCTGGTGAGTGAGACGTCGCTGTATTTCAACTCCACAGATTAACCGAGGCCTCGGCTTTCTCCAAACACCCTCTCCACAGCACACCATTTCATTCAGGGTAAAGAGAGCGGAGACAGATTGCCAGAGAGAGCGGCAGTGTACTGTAAGCTCTCTTTGGCCTTCCTGCTGGCTCTGTTTCAGCACTCCACAGATTAACTGCTGCACCCTGACCTTTAAAAACATCCCTTATTGAGCCCAGCCTCGCTCACAGGGCTGTGCTTGGTTCGATCACCCTTATTTTATCAGCACACTGGCATAGGGCAGCAAGTAAGTCAGTCCAAATCACCCCATTCTGTATATCTAACAAATTCCCTGTGACCTACACTTTGCTGAAACTGAACTATTACATTATGAAGATGCTTGATCTTACGTCAGGGGCGGGCGAAATGTATCTGATTAAATCACAATACAGAGAATAAAAGCTTTTGTGCCTGGTTTGAAATTCTATTCAATGTTTTAGTTTGATCAGGATGGTTTGAAGAAAGGCAAATTTAAAATGGAAAGCCACCATGTAGTTTATCTGCTGGATGTGGTCGTACATTCAAACTTGTGAAGGCATCACATGCTGTAAAGCTTTTTTATCAAAGCCGTAAACGGTTACAGATTTTCAAAAGCGAGTGCCCATATAACCAAAGTGGCACATAAAAGCACAAAAAGGTCTCTGTTTCCTGCTTGTTTCACTTTTAAGTGCCAAGCTGCCCCGTTCCTATTCCTAACAGCATCAAAAATAACAAAAAATTACAGAAACTCACTGCTTCTATGAGAGGTATAATCCATCACTGCAAAACACAAACAGAGGATGAATGTATCAAATATTGCTTATTAGCACTGAGATTTGCATTTCTTATGGGGGCCGTTTTCCTCTGTACACTGGTATTAATTTTCAGTGGCTGAGGGCAGGTGAAACTAGCAATAAAAACACCATCTGTTGATTCAAAGTCTAAACAAAACCCAACCAGAAGTTGGCACTTTTGGGCATTTCACTTGTGTCTTTGCCATTTTGATCTCAAAGGAGCATAAAGCAAAATATAATGTTTCAACAGGCTGGCATTCACCCTCATATTTCATACTTAATTTCTCCTCTGGTACTCTGAGTTTGAAAGATTCGTGAGTGTGTGTGTGTGTGTGTGTGTGTGTGTGTGTTCCTGCATATATATCACCTATGGGGTTTTCTTCCTATAAAGTGCAAAGATGCAGAATAAGTCCATGTCCACACTAATCTGAGAAATCTGAAGGCACATGTTTATTTCTCCATTTTGCCCTTCTGTCCTCGCTATAATTGCATTTTCATCCACTGAAAATTGAGCTTTGGAAAATCGTGCGTTGCAGTGTAGCCACGAAAATGAGGAAAAGGACGATTTCATGATGTATGACACCTATCAACTGTCATGTGATCCTAGCTGGAACCAAAACATGGTTTCCTGAGATGAATTGTGCATATGCCTAATAAAGAAATTCAAGAGTTTTCCGTGTTTTGGAGTGGATGCCCGACTTTTCAAAATCTGTTAACATTTGTGTTGACGGGAAACAATCTGACACGAAAATGGCGGTTTCAGATGTCTACAGATTAGTGTGAGCTTGGCCCTCAGAGAAGAGGAAAGAGAGGGAGACAAACAGAAAAAAATACAACACTGAACTGAGACTGTGAGAGACACGGAGATAAAGAGAGAGAACAACGAGGCAGGGAGCAGCAAGGCGGCCTCTGATTTTTAAAAAGACGTGCCTTTGAATCAGACAACTCGGCTTCAAGCTCTCATTCCGGCGAGCATCCGCCCTGCTGAAAGACACTGAATCCCCACCAGCTCTGCAGCTGATGTTGACCTCTGACCTCCCTGTGGAGAAGGCCGAGAGAAAAGAGAGTTTCCCTGCAGTGAGCAATTAGTATCATATTACTGCTATTATTAATTTGAAAGAGAGAGGCGGAGGAGGAAGAAATGCGGCTTAAAAGCTGAAATTTACAGCGTACAAATGAGAAACTCTTCACTGATAACGGCCCCTTTCTTTTAATCGCTCCTCTTATTTTCTATTTCTCATTGTAATTGTAAAAGATAGTTGTACAATCCATTTCATGAACACGTGGGGCTCTATTAATCCAACTTTAAGTCCATTTATGAGCCTGTCTGGAAAAAGAGATGCAACTACTTTGAGGGAAGTTTAATTGATTTCGGCCCGGCAGTTTATTTAGAAATCCATATTTAGAAGTATCATCGCCTTCTGATCCCCACTCTCTAATTCAGTCCTCGGGCAAGATGTGCTGCGTAGCCATCCGTGTGTGTGTGTGTGTGTGTGTGTGTGTGTGTGTGTGTGTGGACACTGGCGGTCTCTTGCTGATGTCCGTGTTCCCTAATATTGATAAATCAAGGCAATTAAAGAGTTATAATATTTCAAAACCACCAGATTTGTCTTTGTTTCTTTCCTAAGGCGATATGTGATGGTGTGTGTGTGTGTGTGTGTGTGTGGGCATCATTTGCCGAGCCTTGTGCAGTCCAGTCTAATCTGCGGTGGATTGAGGCGTCATCAAGACAGAGAGAAATGAATTACTGAGTCATTAATTACACCTCTGGATTATCAGTGTTCATGGTGTGAGACTCACATTAATAGGATGAGCAGCAACTGATCTCTATCTACAAACAGACCGATGGTGTTATTCTGAAATCAGAGCAAATTTGGTTTAACTCAGTGATGTATTGGCAAATAAAAAGGAAATATAAAAGGCAGGAAAACTTATGAGGTGTTGCAACCAGCAATATGAAAGAGATTTTTAAAGCTTATGAGACCTTATTCTGCTTATCTGTTCGTACAGCAGTTCTGTGTATATATACTTAGTAACACTTGTAATTTACACATACACAGCATTTTCATACTGTTCTTTTTTTATTCTATTTATTTGATATATTTTTTTTTAAGATTTTGGGATTTTGTAGTAATAAAAGTAAGCGATGTTTATTCTATTTTTTATTTTTTATTTATTTTATGATGTATGTTCTGCTGCAACAACAGAATTTTCCTATGGGGATCGATTGATCAATCAATCAATCAATCAATCACTCTATCTATCTATCTATCTATCTATCTATCTTGTCTTTATGTAGCTTACATCAGTTTGCTGCTACTTCCTGTGACACTCATCAAAAAGGTGTATAACAGCTTATAAAAGTGGATAAACTCTATTTCATGTTTGAAGGTGGGTTCACCCTCCACTGGATTTTGCTCTGCTGTCACGGGGGTTAAGCTGGGAACGTCGGGGTTAAATAACAACAATAATTACAACTCCATGTTGTCCTGAAGCTAGAGAGCCCCCTCCAACACACACACAAACACACGCTGCAGTTCACCTGCACGACTCCCCGACACAGCCGGCAATCACATCTCGTGCTGTGAGCGTTAGCGAAGATGTCCTGTAATGCTCTTTCATCCCAGCGCTCCACCGTTTTAATCCCTCGCCAACTCAAAGCCACGGGTTCTCCGAAGGAAATGAAATCGAAGAGAGAACCACCCATGGGCCTTTACATCAGAAGGCGCTGATGGGATCACAGTCAGATTCTGGCTCCGGCTCAGTCGGACCGGTTGGTTTCTGCGGGTTTGTGTTACAGGTAGGATGAACTAGCATGGCACAGGGACGCGGCATCAGAGAGACAGATAACCGGTTTTGTTCCAGTCCGCCGAGTCCCCGCTGCAGGTCAAGTTTCCACTGAGCTTTGAAACCGTACTGCAGTATCAAGTCCCTCGCCCGGACCTCAGTCCTGCCTCGGCTCTGGTCTGGGGGTAACAGAGGGTCTGCTATGGCAGATTAGCAGGTTTTGAGATCCGGCTGGGCTGTGGCAGCCGTGGTGAGTCTTCATCTTCAGGACACTGTGGTGTGTTTCTGTCCACTTCCAAGACGACAGCAGTGCAGCGCGACTGGTTTAGGGAGTATCAGAATACAAGTCGTGCCATTTTGTCTTTGGAATACAAAAATGACATAATGATATTCAGATTATTTTATAAATTTTAGGGGAGTACCTCTAGAATATCTCATTATAATAAAAAATATTTTTTTTAATATATCAAACACATTTCAAACACATTTCCTCGTGCAGAGGAAATGTTTTTTTTCTCATCCAGGCACCCATAGGATGTAAAAATTACATTACAGGCCATTCCCACTAAAACCAATTCAGTTCTGATGGGTCTTTATTACAAAACGTCATTAAAATGACCTGCATCAGTACAGATCTGGGAAAAGACATGCTATTACTTCTCTATAAATTTGAGCGAATGGGAAGACACAGGCTGGCAATGTTATAGATAGGATGAACAAAGGAGTGAGTGACCATTAAAAAAATAAGCCCTGCAGCTGTCATTAATAGTGTAACTGCGAGGCAAGAGGGAACACAGAGAGGGAGAGTCAGACAGAGGCAGTAAAAGACAGAGAGAGGAGTAGATGGATAAAAAGAGAGAGAGAGAGAGAGAGAGAGAAGATCAGCCTATCAGATCAATATCTGCTTTAGCTCTCAGCTTCAAAGACCACCAAGCTAAGCCGTGCTTGAGTAGCTTAATGTGTGTGTGTGTGTGTGTGTGTGTGCGTGTGTGTGTGCGCGTGAGTGAATGAGTACTGCTGTCATTTTGTGGGTCTGTGTGTACTGGGCATGTGTACTCACACTCTTGTGCATGTGTGTTTCTGTGTGGATATCGACGTGTGCGTGCATGTGCATGCACGCGTGTATGTGTGTGTGTGTGTGTGTGAGAGAGAGAGAGAGAGAGAAAGAAAGAGAGAGAGAGAGGGAGAGGTCGAGCTAGGGTTTAATGAGTGTTCAGGCCCCTGGATCAGACTGTTTGCTCCACAAAGTCTGCAACTGCCAAAAGCTTCCTTTGTGTGTGTGTGTGTTTGAAATAGTGAGTGTGTTGAGCTAGTAATACTGGCTGAGCAAACTGAAAAAAAACATACTGGGAGGCACACACACACACACACACACACACACACACACAGAGAGAGAGAGAGAGAGAGAGAGAGAGAGATAGAGAGAGAGAGCGAACGAGCGAGCAGTGCTGCAGTCACCTTTCTCAGTCATTTTGCTGAAATAAATGTGCTGTTCTACAGTTTGAAGAGATCACTTTCAACAGGCTGTTTTGTGGAGTGCAAAACCATGGAAAGAGTTCAGCCTGTTCAGACTCAAACGGCTCGGTGTTCCCGTCCTGCAGCCGCTGCCAAGAAACTGCTGATGGAAAGCTGCTGATCTTCAAATAGGTGGGAGGAACATCTTCAAATAATGAAACTTTATAAGCCTGAGCAAACTAATAATCCATGACATCTTCACCTAGATAAACAATCATTCTGCTCTTCTCTATAGCCAAATGTGTATGGAATACAATGGGGATTCAATCTAGGCCCAGTTCATCAAAGCGTTCACATGTCCCATTCCAAACCCTTGTTGTCCAGCAGAATAAATCTCTATATTTATTCCTCTATATTTAGGTGCCAAAAAACGTGGGGCATAAAAATAATAAACAGTTGGACGAACATACCGCTAATAAAACACATCATAGGAGAATGACATGTTTGGAATCAACAGAAGAAGAGCTGGGTAGTTAGCATACAGAAACTCAAACTCTATAAATAGATTAGCATCCAAATTAGCATTCTAACAAGTACAGGCACCTTCCAGAGCCAAAACCAAAGTGAACAATGTCATTAGGAATTAGTACTGTCATTAGTAACACCTGTGTTTACTGTCAAAATGACTGCTGTGAAAAAGGGGCGATTGCATTTCCAAGATAAAAGACCCAAAACATGGTTAAGAGTCTGGGTCACTGTCATAATGAAGCGGTTATTCTGGCATGGAATGATGTTACTGCTTTTATTTTTGGCTTTCACCATCAGCAACACCCACGGCTACAATTTGATATCAGTGAAAACATGGCAGCGAGCAGCGCAGCTTAACCTGATAAGACCTTCGCCGGCAATACAGACAACAGCTGGGCTGCTCTGTGCATGTAAACACAGCCATTAGCGGTGGCCAGCCATACATCAATGTGTTGCTGCA
>OMLF01056722.1:66687-83441 GCA_900302615.1 Holocentrus rufus | reverse complement strand
GGTCCGAGCGCGGGCCTCGGGAATACTAATGCCTCTGCCTTGAATCCTAAGCGACGACCGCTGTTCACACCAGCGAGGCAAACAGTCGGGAAGAGGCAGGACACAACAGATCAGCCGCGGAGAAAGAAGAGAAAGAAAACCAGGAAGAGAAAAGATTACAAAAACAAGCCGAAACACCACAATTCCAGTCTTTTTAATATGCAGTAAGGTAGAAACAAGCGTCGCCACCGCTGCGATTAGCATATGAATGCGTCCTCTTAGGGATGTGTGGAAGTAATGGTCAGAATCGCTTAAGTATTTATCTGGAAGGTCTCCAGCACTCGAGCACATGGAGTGGTGAAAACATGCAGAGACAATGGTCAATCGCGCACCCTCTTGTCGGTGTTTCCCCCCACAGAGAGGCGGCGCGATCATGAGCTCTGCAAACACAGGCGACTCCGAGACAAACAGCCCGGAGTTTGTTTGAAACTTACATTACAACCAGCCCAAATCAAGTTGTAGGCCCAATTAAACAATCCCTCTATCTTTGAAACGGCGCGGCATTGTTCTTTTGAAAGCCATTGTTCACTCTGAAGCTGAATGACAGCTGGCTTTGTGCCGGCTTTGTTTCACTTACTTTCTCTTTGAACATCAACTCCTGCTGACAAAAAGTTAAACAATTTCACTTGGTTATAAAGACAGCAAACAATGGGATTATTGTGACGCCAAATAAAGCACACTGCGCTTTACAGAATGCATACAATTGACTTAATCAGGGATAATCTGACAGCAGAAAACCGCAGCGCTGTTCACAGTCTAAATAAACTAGTACCTCACTCTGCACCTGCAGAGGGATAATGAGTCCACATCAATCTTTATACTTCATATCAATTTCGCAAATGCGTAGCAGACATGGTTTGGTGGATGCCAATTTGGATATACTGAGGAGATGTTTCAGGAGCCTGTGTCAGCATCTCTTGTTGTATTGTTTGTTACAGCTGCCTGATTCTCACATCAGCTGTGTGTTGGATGTCCTGCTTTAAGGCGAGGAGTCAGCCGCTGTGCATCACTTGATGTCCGAGCTACGAAGAATCTAACCTGAAATAGCCTGCAAGAGAGGGAGGGATTGTAAGCAAACAAGAGAGGTAAGGATGCTTTCCATATTAACAAATTTCTTCTTTATATTCTATTTCATTGGCTTCATAGGAAGTGATTTATTTCCAGGTATTTTTATCCCCAAACGACGGTGTTGGGGATATTATGGATTCACCTGAACCACCGCTGCAGATCCTGACGGTGAACAAAACAACTCGAATGAGTCGGTTGACCCCATGACCTTTCCTCTAGCGCCGCCGTCGAGCCAAACTCAGGTTGTATCAGGAATTTTTTAGTCATTTCTTTAACTTTGATGAGTTTGTGTATGTGTGTGTGTGTGTCTCTCTCTCTGTGCAGTTGAACACGCGACAGTTTTTAATGACTTGCTTTGTGAAGCATGGCAGCGTCAGAACAGATTAAATTAAAGTCACTCCATTCTAATCAGCCCATTGCACAGTATTAACATTGTATCGTTTTTAATCGAATAACTTGTTTTAATAAAACCAAAACAGAAACAGAAACAGGGACTCAGATACAACTGACAAGAAACTACGACTTCAACCGCCTTCTAAAGCAACTTAACATTAAATAGCATTAAAAAGAATCTTTTCCTGTGTGTGTGTTCTACTCTGTATGTGTGTGTAGTGTGTGTGTGTGGACACATATTGTGGTCTGAATAATTACATTTTACATTTCCACTGGGCTAAAGGTTTTCTTCTATCTGGGTGTCATTTTCTCTCCAATGAGGCAAAGAGGTCTGGTTTAAGGTCTGCTGAATTTAAATTTTGGACTGAAAGAAGCAAACAATATTTTCAGGAATAGAATATGGAGGAGCTCACAGACAGTTTCCGGAGAGTACAAAGTGCAATGGAGGGAAGAAATTTTCTCTATTTCATTTCTTTAAAGATGAGACCTGGCTACCTGCTGCTACTCAGTACAGAGGAAATTGCTGTTTCAATTGAAGTATACCCTCGGCTTTGGCTCTCTCTCCCCCTCTCTCTCTCTCTCTCTCTCTCACACACACACACTTGCACAGAACACCATCTGGACTTTCAGAGGACTCACTGTTCTTCACTTAAAAACCTCTTTTCTTCTTAGCTCCATCATACACACAAACACCAAGTGCAAACACACACCCGTACCAGATGTCCCTCCTTCTTCTTTGGGGATCTGCAGAGATGTAATGGAGTGTAAACTCACATAAACTCAGTTTAACCACCAATTTTAGGCTAATATAAATTCATATTAACATCAAGCTGACAGAATTTACATAAGGAATCTTTTTTTTTTTTTTTTTTTTAGGAAAAGCCAGGCTAGGTGTGCTGTGTCAGCTGAGTTGCTACAGTCCTAGAATAATGAGGGAAAAGTACATCATTCACCACTTTATTGTCACGAGGAGATCCCCTTTATACACTCTGGTGGGTTCGCTGTTTTTCAGTGTCGTAACATCACAGCTTGTCAGAAAAAAAAATGTTTTATAACAATTAAATTCCACAGCTGTTCTGCAAAACCACTTTGCAAGCTCAATCTAGCTGTAATTAAATATCCACTGGAAAAAAAAAAGTTTGTTTTTTTCACATAGATTAGCCAGCGAAGTTGCAAAGATTACACAAATTAGCAAGAGTGTATCACCACCTCATTTATCTTTAATTTATCTTAAATGTTTTCAAAAACTCAACGTTTACTGTTACTCTTACTTTTATCTTTATTAGATGCTATTCAATAAACCAAAGATAGATATAGTTACTTTGTCAAATATCACACTGATCTGATATCTAGATGTGACATCAATAAGGATTTTGATGTTAGTAGTACAAGAGAAGAAAAGATACATTACTGCTGTATTTTTGAAAATATGATTTGACAGTTGTGTGCCCTAGTTTACGTGCCTATTTATTTACCTCTGCATCACTTGGGACCTGATGGAAGAAAAGGAAACGTGACACCAAACCTGGACACGTCTCTGAGCCAAATGGTCAGAACCACAGAAGTAACGGATGCCATGAACCTGCCCTCAGCGCGCGGCCTGCCAGGACATTTGATTTGATTTAGTTTGATAAACATTATTCATCCCCAGAGGGGGAAGTTGTCTTTTAATCAGGTTGGGCGCGGGGTCAGCCTGTTGTGGAGCAGGTAAGGATTAAGTATCTTGCTCAAGCGTACTTGGACAGCAGTGGAGCTGATGAACCACTGGGCCATCCTGCCTCCCATTTTACTGGCAGCAGCACACTTGGAATATAACCCCTTCTTTTGTGCCATCTTGTTTTCTGCCCATAGACCTGCCTTGTTAAAATAGCTGCTTTTTTTTCAAGTGTGTCATACTGAACTGAGGTGTAACTTCAGGCATGGTGGGAGAATGTGATTTTCTAAAACACCAACACTGTAAAACTTTTGATGTCTGTGGTCAATGACTGGATCACTGCTGCCCTTTATGAGGCAGCCTGTCAGCCATCTTTATTAGGGGCAGCTGCGACCGAGGTAACCGATCACGACTTTCCTATAGAAACATTCAACTGTAAAACATAAAACTATGTTAACAACGGCGCCACATCATTAAATATGTGTCAGCATTATGTGTAATGATTTGACACTGCTGAGTTATGCCCTGAGTAAATAAAATTAAAAGAGGAGGACTCTGAGGCAGTGAGAGAGAGAGAGAGAGAGAGAGAGAGAGAGAGCTTTTCTCTCAGTTCTCATTGAGATTCAGTGTTTGTTCTCCTCACAGCCTCCCACTCACTGCAGGGCGATGACAAGAGAGCGAGGCGGGAGACAGGAAGGGAAGGAAAGTATAGATTTGGTGAGGAGGAATGGCACAGGACCACCGAGCGCATCACTCCCCCTCACACACCACTCCGCCTGCCAATGTCCATCTCGCCACTTCAAGCACAAGACTACCGGCACACCCTCCTCCTTCACCCTTGACTGTTACCATGGTAACTCTTTGTTTTCCAGTGGAGGCTCTTACAAGAGGACTGTCTGGGCCCATCATCGGCAATCCTCCAGGCCACATCGCCTCTTGCCCAAAACACAAACACACACCTACTGATGTATACAGACATTCAAATAAAACTGTGCTATAAATATTACATTGTGGTTGTCTTGGAAACAATCAATGCCACTTGTGGCATCTAGGGTAAATTTTCCCCCACCCAGAACAAGTGATGCCAGAAAGAGACAAGCAGATGGCCGATTTGTTTTTCATGGCCGGCCGGTCGCCATGCAGGACCAAATTTCTGTGGTCTGGCAACAAACACAACAAGCCTACAAAAAGGAGCCATACCAGTGTAATCAGCGAGGGTCTCACCACCAGTCAACCCTTCCAGACATAATATTCAATAAACCAATGCTGCCTGGCAAAAAAGACAGCAAGTCACTAGAGTTGTTTCTTGAAAAATCTAAAGTTAAGACCTTTTAATAGCAAAAAAAAAAAGTGAGGTAAACTTATACGATGCCCATAAAAGTCAAACTGAAGTCAAACAGGACAAGTTGTATTATTCCAAAGGTCAAACTGTTTTGTTATGATGGCTGCTGCAGCTAACAATGTTGTGTCCAGCGGTGTGAGATGAATACCAGAGCACAAACTCTTGCCACCAAGCCATCAGTTTGCAGTCTGTTACTCACTGCATTTTGCCCTTCACATACAACGCCACACTACATTGTTCATCTGTATAACAGCTCTGTGTGCAATTGTACTTCATCAATGAATGATTGCGGCTGAACATTCCCTTGAATGGCCTTGAGACCCAGTGGTTTCCAATACTTTAACTCTTCAAGTTCCTTGGCACCTGGTAATTTGTGACATGACATTTATTGTACAGTACAAAAGGGAAGAATAACTTTCTTTGTTCCATTTAGTCAAAAGGTACAGGTGAGTGGTAAAGCAGATAAGATACAAATAATAGAATAAGAGACACGGTAATATTGTGGGCCTGTCATTGTGGATGTCCGGACAAAAGGAGCACTTGACTAACAGTGAAACCCTCACCATGCATTTGACTTGGAGCAACAGCCTCTGGGAGTCCAGTCATTTTGTGCAGACCTGGGACAGTCATGACTACCACAACTTTGATTTCAAAGACTACAGGAACAAACATGTCAAATACAATGCTTCAAGATCTGATGCACCATCTTTGATGAACTCTGGTAACTTTGGTGATTTAATGCTATATAATTAATCATTAAAAAACAATGAATCAATACCAAAGCAGGGAAAGTAAATGATTTGCCTGTTCAAAACTTTGTCGGCCGCTACATAGATGCAGTGAGAGCCTCTTTCACACTGAGCGACCCGTCAACCGAGCTCCTCGCTGTGCGAGCTCACTGCGGCTTATAAACTCTGAGGTTGTTCCAGGTGGCACATGGGGCTGCGTTCGCCTGCATATTAAGAAGGAACATGAAACACTTTCTGCAAAGTTTTCCTGGCGACAGGCCCAGCTTGGAGAGAGCTAAACGCGGCTTAATGGCCCCAGAGGGAGACAGATACTGGGACAATTTCACAGGGTTTAATTGCTGTTGTCAACTGGATTGTGTAAGTTACTGATGAGCTGGGAGTGGGAGAAAGACACAGAGAGAGAGAGAACATATTAGGCTGTCTTCACATGTGAAATTATCAACTTGGGGAGGAGACAGTAAAAGCGGTCTTGCACTGACACCAGATGAGAACATCAATTTATCATCAGTACTGTCTGCCACCGCGGCTCACACGCCTAAATGTTAGTAGCAGGTACAGCGTTTTTGTTCTGCACGACAAATCTCCTCCCACCTCAACCCCAGCCACGCAGACCAGTCATAATCTGACAACAAAAATATTATATAAATTCACAACAAAAATAGGTGAGGTAATTAAGATTATAGAGATGCTGCTAATTAAAAGGCGACTGTTAGCTCTGTCTGTGTATAAAATGGGGAATGAAAACACACAAGACAAAAAAAAGGAGCTCCTATTTATTTCTGTTTGACAGGGGATTAGCCACTGTTTGTGAGAGAGCCCAATTGCTTAGAAAAGAGAAGAGACTACATATGAACCTCTTAAGCAAAACAGTCAATATTAGCCTTGGATGTATTTTCAGACAAACATTTTACAGCCCCGTTAAGATGCAGTGTCTGTAATCCCTTATTTGGGCAGAAATGTTATATAAGACGATCAACGTTCCCCTAAGATTCATTAAAAAGCAATTAGGGGTGTCTGAGGTATCGCGTTTAACCGGCCAAAAGAACAAACAGACAGACAGAGATCCATAGCAGCACTACATTTAAATCCTTCACTATTTTCACCAAACAGTTAAAGGTGCATTACGTGAAATTGCTGTGAATTAATTGAAGTGAGGACGTGTTAGACACCGCTGACAAAAAAACGTGGAATAATCCGAAATATCCCTGACCTGACGTTGCAGGGATGTAATTACTTTTTGGACAGGTGAAGAGTCGACTGGACGAGGGAACTGACCCCTGGCTGTCTGCTGGACTGACCTGCCACTCCGACCGAAACTGTCACTGTCAGACCGGGAGAGATGAGGTGGGAATTAATCCCTGGCTGACACCTCGATGCACCTGAGGTCTCTCACCGGCCTGCTTCCTATTGACATCGCTCCCTCCTCGACCTCTCGTCCGCAACCATTAATCAGCGGCGGTCTCTTCTTTTAACTCTCATCAGGTCCGTTCAAACCAGAAAAGGAGCAGAGCCTTGAAACCGCGGCGAGGCGAGGCGACTTCTCGTAAATGACAAGCTATAATGCATATTTGACAGCTGTGTCATAATTACATAGAGCGTGGACATCACACTGCGGTGTCAACTGCTTTCCAAGGGTCTGTCTTGATATGAGACCGCGCTGAAAACAGCCTCTATTTCTGCTCTCAGAAAGCCGAGGTCCACTTTGACAGAATCCCGAGAAAAATTCTAATAATATTCATTGAATGTGGCGATGCTCATTGTATTCAGTGACAGCACCAAATAGAGCAAGCAATATCGGGCCGGCAAATATTCCCTTATCTTGTTGACAGACAGACAGGCTGAACAGTAATGGCCCCGGCCCGCTAATGCAGTTTGGTGGCAGGCACATGAAATAACTTCTAGGCTGGGTCAATCTCCCCGTCCTCCAGGGAAAGGCAGGGGGAAAATATTCATCAGCTTTCGCATCACACAATGTACATACAGACACACACACACACACACACACAGGCAGGCTATACACCCCATCAGCCTTAACCTGCTATACGTCCTGAAATGGAACAAGAGCCGATGAAAGCCGCTGAGCGTTGTGTTCGAGTTTTTGTTTGGTCTCAGTATCAGCGCCGGGCAGCACGCAGCGTGAGGATTAATCACCTGGTTGCCGTCTACTCAGCCGCCGCCATTCTTGTCAAGAACAAAGGACAGACGGCAACGGCCTCGGATTTGATTATCAGTCCAGTAATGTTTGTATTTCTGTGCGTCCGTCTCTGCCTCGGGACATGTGTGAATATTGATTCCGATCGATATATTGACTGGGATGTTTGGTGACGGACTGCCTGGCTGTGCATGTGCGAGTGTGTGTGTGTGTTTCTCAGTGTGTGTTAAGAGTGTGAAACTGTCACATCCGTCCTCCTGAAGCGCTGGCAGTTTCAGGAGGGGCTGTCACATCCCCCAACATCTTTCATGCTTTACTGAGCCCAAGGGAAACACAAAGAGTCAGGCAGGGAGATTGAAATCTGCCCACCTCTACTCTCTGCACGCACACACACACAAACACATACACACACATACAGTACATACACTGACGTCCCAAAAGCAGCACTGCCACTGTCTGCATCTCCCCAGCAACAACGGTAAACAGCAACTAGACGAGAATAGCGGCTGCTCTCTTATTCTCTCAAACTTCACAACATGACAATAACGATTCATTCATGTTGCATAATCTACTGAGGATTTTTTTTAAGTGCGTTTACTTTGAGAGACAGAGAAGCCATCTGCGAGTCTCCTCATGCCAACTATAAAGCTATGCTAATGAGTTCAGGGAATCTTTTCAGATGTGGAAGCTCGGAGAAAACAAGGAGACAATAAGCACGGCGGCAAATGCAGCCTGACAGAGGAGGCAGGCCCGCTATGTAATAATGCATGATTCCAGGCTATTTTAAGATACTGGATCGCTAAACCTAGATTTCTTTGGGGAAATCTCGCCCACATCACTGTGTGGAAACTGTGCCAGGCAGGAACAGTCAGTGCCGGGGTTCGGTAATGAGGTTGGCTTCGTCTCCGTGTTACCTAGGCAAGGTGGGAGAGGAGGCGAGCGTTTTGGCGTCATCATCCTGCGTCCGCCCCGGTTTGTACGGCGGCCATGAGGGCTACCTATAGAAGCATCCGTCATGCTGTGAAAAGTCTCCTCTACCCTTGACACCTCTCTCTTTTTACTGTCCTGCGGAAAATGAAAAGATAACGTTGATAAATGCATTACGCCCAGCAAGCACTTTAAAAGACTATAGATTTCCTGTCATTTGATACTGACAAACTGCCAAGATTGATCCCGCCTGAGAGAACAATACCACATTTAAAAGTTAACACGTCGTACTAAAATCTCAGGACCGTCCCGTCACGAGTCAGTCTCTCCCAGAACGAGGAACCAGAGAACAAAGACGGCCCTGACGAGATCTGTGATGCCTCTCTGTGTTACAGGAAGTCCGACAGCGGGGTCAGACCAATATTTGTTTCAGCTGGCAGGGGTCTGAACGGGGCTTCTCTCTCTCTGTGATCCTTAACAAGATTTCTCCCGATTCTTTCCCCCCTTCTGGCTCCTGGTTTTCAGGCTATGAGGTTTCAGGTCAGGGGTTGTCATAAACCATGGACCTGTAAGGCCCTTTGAGACTGTAAGGGGTCCAAATAAACTTCAGCTTGATTCTATAAAACTATTGAAATGAGTCCAGCTGGAATAAGTGTAATTATTCCATTCCCACTAAAAGATTTTGGCAATTTGATCATTCATTTATTAATTTAAACATTTATATTTTAGAACTACTTAGTTAAAAGAGTTGTTGAACTGGATGTTATTTGAGTATAAATGTTTGTGATGTTTCAACATCCATTTCTAGCTAGTCAGTTCCTGTCACACTATATAAAAGCATATTTTAGCTTAACCAAATGTGAGTGGTGAGGTAATAACAAGATGCATCACGCAGGTTTATATTGAGAGAGGGCAGGAAATCTTTACTCTGAATACTGATTATAATTGATTAGCTGCCCCACTATACCTGGCAGAGGATATTCCTTACTCGCTCGATATTCCTAACATTCATCAAGCAAATATGACTGAATTCAACAATGTGATGTACTTGGTCAGCTGATCGTCTGATACAGGAAACAGGTTTACAAAGATGACGCAAACGCCAGATCAATTTTTGCTGCTTTACTGTACAGTTCCAGTTCACAACTGTCAACATGTGGATACCAAACAAGGCTAAACAGCTGATTTTCAGTGAAAAGACGAGCCAGTGGTGAAACCTTTTCCTTCTATGTTGCTGTTCCAAGCGTGCCAGGTTAGATGTCAAATAAAAAGACCAAAATGAACGCCGCAGTATACCTTTGACCAAGTGACTGACAGACTCTTGTTATTGAGCAGCACAGCATGATAGTCGCGGGCCTCAGGGCTAAATGTTTGTTGTTGGGCCCCCCCCCTCCACCTCCCACACACACACATACACTACCACCTTCTCCATCATGCACAAAGTAGCAGGTGCATCTACCACAGAACAATTAGACAAAATGTCACCTGCATGGGAGTGCGCGGGTCGACCTGCACAGTCAGCGGTTTGAACCACTGAGAGCTCCACTGCTCCACCTCTCATAGCATGAAACAGACAACAGTCCTCTGATTTCTACATCAAACGTCCCTCATATAGAGCTCAGTTGACAGGTCACGTGCTACCCATCAAACTTCACTCCATTGTTGATTACAGCCAATCTCTGTAAAGTCGCCTTATTATGAACTATAGGCTGAACTAAGGCTCCATTATATGATTATTCTAATCAATGATGGAAAATGTTACAACCTCTCTATTGAAAAAAAAAAACAAATTTATCACATACAGCAGGACACACATACATACATTTCCAGGACAAATACTACAATACCCATAATCCTCGTGACCGATCACATGGTCAGAGCAGCTGTTATGTTTTTTTATGATCTCTCTCTCATTTTCTCCTCAGACTGATCTGACATGGTAGCTACGTCTGTGCTCTGTAGCAGCCCATAGTGTCCTAACACCCTGCACAGCTGTTGGGACAAAAAAAACACACATTCATCTTATTATGTAAGTCTGATCCACTGTTCTTTCAAGCATTCAGTCTAGGGGGAATCAATGAAATGCTGTATAATTTGCACAAAGAAAGTTTTATCACAGAAATCTGGACATTCAATCAACAACAGCCACGTGGAGTAAAGCATCAGGGAAACTGCAGTCCTACATCGAGCTAAGCTTCTTATCCATCCAGTCTTGTTCCTCCTGTTTTTTCTTGTTTTTTTCTCAAAATTCAAAATGCAAATCCAGTGAAATTATTCATTGTAAATTTTCCAGTGGATTGGATAAGTGGAACTATATGGAGCCCGGCGATTCTGAAATGTGGGTGCTACAGATTAATGGGCAAAACACAACCAGCGCATTGATGATGCCAAGATTACCATGTGATTAGGCAGATGTATGGCCTACAGCTGCAGCTCTAAATAATGGCCAACAAAAAAAACAAATATTAGCTGACAGTGACAACAAACAAACGGCTGATTGTTGTTTGCAGTCTCAGGCCTTATGCATATGGAGAAAAAAGGATAAACCATGGAGAGGGGGTTGTGGGGGTGACTGGTTGTATACTGAGGCAAATGTCCATGTTTTTGATAGGTAGGGCATTTAGAAGTGTGTGTGTGTGTGTGTGTAAGGGATGTTATTCAGTGTTGCTGGGCGTCGACATTATGAACTTATCTAATTTGCCAAAAGTTCACTTTCCTGAATGAAGTCATCTACTCATATAAAAAATGAGGGGAGAGACCAATTAAAATATAAAAAAAAAGAAATTGCGTTCCAGTTAATGCATGACTCATTTCACCCTTAACTGAGGAAAATAACAAAACAAAACAAAAAAAAAACAAACACCAAAAGCAAACTAAAGTCTGGCTATCGCTGCTCTGCTGCTTCTAATGATCATCACAGAGCTGGAAGGCACACACACAGCGGTGCACTGGTTGGGGGCCAATCCACAGGGCATGGGGGGCCATCACAGATCCCAGGATGACTGATGGGCGTTTTGGGGCTCGGGGCCCCGTTGTAACTGCACCGACTCCACCGGCAGTAGTTATCACACTGACACTATTATCATGGATAACAATGCCTTGGTGCTCACTGATTTAAGTGCTGCATGACAGCGACAACAAATGGTTATAGTGGAGGAGGAGTCTGTATCAGTATGAGGGTGTGTCACAATGAAATTAACAACGGGCAATAAAGGAACAATGCTGACTTCAAAGATGGCTGACCAAAACTAGAGCTTCACCTGTTAAGTAAGGAAAGAAATAACCCCCCTGGAGTTTCAGGTGATTTTATTTATTTGATGAAACTGGAGTCAATTGATCAAAAGCCAGTTCTACCGGGAAATTATTTTGTGTTAATCCACAGCTGTCGTGAAATTTGTTCTCTGTCCTTGCACCAATAAGCCAGTTAGGTAACTAGATTCACTGTTTTGCAGGCAAAATAGCTTTTTGTTATTGTGTATGACCTTCATAGCAAGAAATATTGACATCCAACTGCTGCTAACATTTCCCTCTCTGTGCAGCGTTTCTTGTGATTTATTTATTTCCATGCAAATGAACAAAATCCCAGCCAATGCAATCCTACTTTCTGAACAAGGCATATGGGGAGGTAATTGAGGAATGAAAGAGAGGTGAACAGATGCAGAGAGAGGTGGTGGTGAGATGAATTTTTGGTGGGAGAGAGTTGGGAGGGCTTGGATGCACGAACTAGTGGGAAAATGGCTCTGCAGCGTGCCAGAAAACAAATAAGCGGACTAGTGAATTGTGTGGTGTGTGCAAAGACTGTAGAACAATTGCCATTTCTGTTCGTGCTCCAAGCCAAAGTAATTGACTAATGTATCATACTTTTTATTCAAGAGACTACCATAGAGTTATCTTAACATTTAATAAAAACAATAAAAGTTTTGCTGCCTGTACGCATGAGGCAATTTAAACAATGTTGGATTATTTGAAAATTCATTCCAGGTCTCGCCATATCAACTTAACACATCAGAGTGGGTGTGTGTGATGCATTAAAGAAATCAAGGCCAAAGAGCACAAGCTCTTCGCTGTAGGTAACTTATAGTTTAGCATTTAATTGCTTCTTTAATGCAGCCTCCAATGTACTAAAATGCTAAAGTATGGCAAAGAGTGAAATAAATAAATAGTAGCAAATATGTTGATTTAGTTTATTTGAAGTTGCCTTACATAAAAGAGAAATATTTCTCCTCCCTCAGTGTTTTTTTTTCTTATTCTTCAAACAGAAATACTGCATGTCTGAGCATGTAAAATAGGAGTAAATCTGAGTAAAATGCGGAGTAGAGTCAATATCATAATTCCTTTGCCCCTTTTTGCAATCAGAATCTGAATGTGATTTTCTTCATCCAAATATGTCACCCCAGTCTGTATTCTCACCCACACACACACTGCCATGTTATGATGAATGAAATCGTGCCTTCAGTACAACACTTTGTTTCTTTTGCTTTTAAAATGATGAGAAAGCACCTTGTTCTCCTTAGTTAGAAAGCATAAAAATACTTGAATCAAGTCAACATACATTTGCAAAGAAATTTCCCACGAATTTGAAATACTGCTGTTAATCATTATGTTCAAATTCACTTTTGGGAAAAGGTGGCACACCCAGGCCCAAAATAGACAAGCAGTTTCACAGACACATGGAGAGACAGGCATACAAATAAGGAGACCGAAATAACAAAAAATAGTTCACCGTCAGCTCATCAGTGTTGTTGTTCCTAGACTTTCCAGGTCTGGAGACTTCTGGGTAAAATATGAATACTTTGGTGACATGTTTGTGCATACCTAGTTTCTAAATCTCTTAAATTGCCTCACTAATACCATAACCTCGGCAGAGCACGCTGGCCAGAGGAGCTGAGTCATGGGTAAGATGGGACTGTCACAGAGCAAAGTAAACAGGAGTGTAGCAGTGCAAGGCTGCAGGCTATAGTAAACATATCATAGATATGTCAGGTCACAGATAGAGAACATTAGGCCAGTCAGCAATCAGGGTGTTGCAGTGCGAGACAAACGCGAGGGAAGGCTTCAGGGAGTTTAGCCCAGTAGTTATAAAGCCAAACAAGCTCACAGAAACATGGCATGTTTGCCCCTGCAGCAGATGAAAGCCTGTTGGACCCACAAGGCTTTTATCCATTCTTGTTTATTTTTCTTAATAAATGCATCATACAGTATGCAGCAAAAAAGTGCATGAGTCACTTTGCAAAATATGCACAAAAATTGCAGTTATCTCCAGTCACAGCTGGATATAATGTTCTACCAGCAACTTTGCCATCATTTGTGTAAAAATAATTTATTGGCTCGTACTCTAATGCAAACCTTACTAAAATTATGTGTTTTATTCCTCCATTAGATTTGTCATTCACATGCAAGGAAATGTATGAGAGGAGATTTTAATGAATTGGTGATTAGCATAAAAGATTGCCTATCTCCAGTGATGAATAATTTCCTCCAAAATGTATCTATAAATATGCAGGGTTTGTTGTGAGATTCATTCCAGGCTTATGTTTTTACTGATGATGTTTATGTTTTGACTGCCACTGGTAGGGAACAATCTGCTCATTCAGAGGACCGCTGTGCTATTGTTGCCTTTGAATTTTAGAAAAGGTCAAATCAAAGCAGAAATAAAGCCATGCCAACGCTGGCAGGGCTGCAGCGTGGAGAGCATTAATACCAGTGTCCCTGGGGATCACGCCAGGGATCATAAGAGATGGTAACAGAGGACACAGCAGGGTCCGACAGGGCTCAGCAGGGCCGGCCGACCAAACAGTGCCAATGGCAGCGCTGATCCCATGACGAAAGTGGTCTGGATTATTGGAGTTATGAGTTGAATCCTCTTACGTCACAGCACTCTGGCTCTGGTCCCTGCGTTCAGCTTTAAACCTGCACCGAGGACCCTTCCAGTCCTTGGTCCGTAGATTAATGACTAGTGCCCATGGCGGTTCAACTATCCTTCATCCGGCGGGCCTGGGTTCAAGCCCCGGTGACACCAAGCATCCGATCTGCTGAAGTGGCCTTCAGTGTAGCACTCAATCCCCTCTAGCCTCAGGCTTGCAGATAGGCCACTGTAGGAATCATAGTCCTTACATCATTATAATCCCTACACTAATCACTACATATCTGCTATCAAATTAAACATACGCAGGTAAAGCTATATGGTTATTTGACAGGAGCCTTACTGATCCCGCACTGCCATACCCGGGTGTCTCTGTCTGCTAACACATCTGATTTGTGCACTAATAAACCTGTCTACTACAAGCTGACAGTTAGCAGTTGCTAGGAGTCTCCTGTTAACATCGGCTAATTTGCTAAATTATTCTGCTGGCGTGTTCCCAAGGTCCTATATCCCATGTTCCCTGCATTCATACAAGAATAATAATGTGCATACCTATGGCATATTAATAAAACAGACAGTACATGTTCAGAAAATAATATCTGAAATGATGTTTATGGACAAAGTGCTTATTTGAACACCATTTCAGATATCATTTACTGACTACCTACTAGATTACGCATTTTTATTAATATACTATCGGTACAAACATCTTTCATCTTTGGAGTGTGAGGGAACATAGGATTATGGGAACATGGTGTTGTTTTGCAGTGTGAAAAACAATTTTTTGGAACTTCGGAACATTGGGCGCTTGTTAGGTAGCCAACAATACCAAAAACCATCTGTTTGTTTGGGACAACTGAACACACTCTTTCTTTAGCCATTGTTTGGGCACATCCCGTTCTCTACTGTTCCTCCATGATGGCACCAGATGTGGTTGTGATGGAACGACAAAGCCTCTATTCAATCCATCAAGCCTAATTTCAAATGAATGAGAAAAAGGCCTTTGTGATAATACTGTGTTACGTTAGGCAAGTGCTATAATATTATGTCAAATTTTACTTGAATGAATTACTTTCCTTCCTATCAGAAAGGAAAACCGCCTCATTTTTTAGGTTAAATAGCACTCAGAGCTTATATACAGCCAATACAGCACCGCACATCAATTGAGCTGAAGAGGACTGTAGGGATCACTGCCTGAGCAGGCAAGAATAAAGACGATTTGCACGGTTTAAAATATTATATTTTACCTGTTTTTGTTTGCAGCTTTCTCAGTGGACCTCATGCATTTATGGCAACATCATACATTTTGTGCCAGTGGGCAGACAAATTCGAATTAATAACAATGGGCAAATGAATCTTTCATGCTACATCATGATGCACACAGAGGTACAACACACACACATGCACACAAACACCCACACTCCAAATACTCAAAACTGGCTGCGGGAAAATGCGCTTCTGCAAAACCAATATAAAAAAGTTCAGGGCTCTTTGTACGGTTCAGATCATCGTGTCCCCTGAGAGTTCGGGAGAGGAGACGGGAGCAGAAGAAAAGGGAGGAGAGGGAGGCGGCAGATGACTCCTCAAACATTTAACAGCATACGCGATGACAGGGGCCATCTTCATCGCCTGGCATCAACTTCCGACCTGAATTAGAGGTTAGCTATCATTACATTCATGGTGTGCTAGCATAGAATCGGTCTACACATTAATGGAGCCGCTCCGGCTTTTGATGATTTATAACAAGCTATGAGACAGCCAGCTTCTTTGTCCTCCCCTTCATCTTCAAAGGTTTTAATCAGAATAAGTGAAGCATCACTGCGCTGGCTGACTCAAATTCCAAATGCAGCCGTCCCAAAACTGGTTTACCATTGAAGTGCTATATGAGTCCTAAAAGCCATGGAGTTCCCATAAATACTATCAGTGACATGCAGATGGACGGAGACCTATTTTGGAGCTGATTATGGAGCTAGTCCAGAGCGAGCGTGGTGTGAAGCGCGCGTCGGTAATCTGGTTCCGGAGTCACAGCTCTTAGTAGGACCACAGAGCGGGCCGTAGTCTGGAACCCAGAGCAGCCCTACCCCGTCCCCCCGTCTAATCCCTTTACTGCACAATCAGTCCTTGCAGGATGTAGTCGAAGGAAATGGTAAACATGAGCAGACAAGTGGAAAAGGATGCCCTGCCAGTGGAGAGAAGTTGGGACTTGCCAATATGAAGAAGTTGTGACTAGCTTCTTCATTGTGTAGGCGATGCTTGGCTTCCCGCAGTGGAATTATACAGAAACAGGGCTGGATGTACTGGGTGACTATTTCAGCATTAGCATATCAATCCTGGAAGACGACTTTAATCAAGTGGCTATGACATTAAATACTACGATACATACCGAGCATCAGGATGATTGCACTCCAATACAGCTCTCTCTCTCTCTCAGAGGATGGCACTGTGCCGGGATGGATTGGATGAATATTCCAGCAGCAGATGAATAAGAGATGAGGGGAGGCAGTGTTGAGGAGGCTCACAACATTTTGGATTGCTCAACTGTTGTTTCTGCCTCTTTCTCCTCCGCC
>OMLF01056722.1:23575-59647 GCA_900302615.1 Holocentrus rufus | reverse complement strand
TTGTCACCTTTTTTTCTCAGAATAAAGATTATCAAAATTACTGTGTCATTTTTTGTCACATTTGTCACAGAACAGAAAGGATAATTTTACATTATTGCACGTGTTTATTTAATGGATATAAAATTTTAGCCAAAAGCACTGAATTGAATTGTTGACTCAAATCGTCGTTTATAAACTCAAACTGATTGGAATTACTCCAAAAAAGAAAAATTGCATTGCTAAATTGTGAATTGAATTTCACACCCCTATCATATATTGTTAAACAGAGCCTTAGCATCAAGCAGGGTAACGATAGGGTTGTGCTGAGAAGAGTCAAACCAGAGCTCATGCTGTTATTTCAAACTCATTATCGATTCACTTCCATCCTGCCTCTATTAATTCTCTCATTAGGATTCTCCTACCAGCCTCAACTCACCCGGGGCTGAGAGGCCACCACAGAGGCAGCCAATTTCAGCGTGTAGGACCCAGGGTTGTTTAGAGCTCATTGCTGAGGTGCGGGACCTCTTTTCTCACCTCCAAAATGCTGCTTAAAACTAAATCAAAAGCTATCTGAAAGCCTTTGATGCAGTGCTTCAGTAAGGAGTTATAGGCAGTGCAGTAGTTTTGTTCAGTGTTCAGGGTGGATTACTCACCCGGTTGCTTGTGGTGTCGTGCTGTCCTTCACAGAGGTTTCCAGAATATATGGCAAACCCAAAACCGCTATATTTTCTTTTGTTTAAGCTAACTGTGAATGGCTCGGTTATGGAATTATGTTCAGAAGAGTAAAACAAAACAAAAAAGAAAAAAAAGAAAAGAAAGAAAGAAAAACAAGTTAACAAAATATTGTTTACCCTTTTTAACTTCCTCAAAATGTGCCCAATTTAGGATTTTAGGTCTATTTGCATTGTAGGAGAGAACAGAAGGAGTGGTAATGTATTTTTCAACTGCGCTGCTATTTAGACTAGGTCTTTAGGGAGAGAGCGCCAACAACTGTTTTGTTCATAACTGTAGCTTCTAACAATTCATTTCAATAATGCCCAGTGCAGTAACTAGTGCAGTGCCCGTTGAAAATGTGCCTGTCTGAAGGGGCTGACTGCTTGGCCTGCAGTATTGCTGCCTGCTACTTTCTGGGCAAAGGGTCTGGCTGCAGGCTTGGAGCTGCAGCAAGAGGGCCTTTGTTTTTCTGTGATGAACAAAGTTAAGTTCATGACTATGCCCATCCAACCCCTAACCCTAACCTTAACCTGCTTTCCTAACAAATATAGCCATGTAGTGTTTTAATACTGAAAAAATGGGTCCTCTCACTGCAGCTCCAAGGCTGCAGTCTGTGTTGGTCAGTCGTTTGTTTGCTACTCCGCTCCGATAATGTTAGTCTATGGGTGATTGCATCAATCACGACAATAAATAGCAATTAGAAAACTGATTTTTGCAGCTTTTTCGGGGAGTGTGAAGTCGATCAAATAAACCATTGTTGAGAAGATCAAAGGATAGATACATACAGACAAAGAATCCTCCATTTATAGTTAGATGTAATGTTTTATGTATATATGCAGGATATTTTAAAAGGTTAACAGCTAAAAGAAGCAATTTACAGACGTTAGATACGTGATTTCATAATTTTAAGTTTGATTCAACCCCCATAAAAGGAGTCCAGTGGGACTATTTATGTGGTAGGAAGTAACTCCAAACTGCCTTTTAGTGAGGCTTTGACTTAATCTATTTTTCCAACGGCCAAAGACATGACAGCAGCCACATTCAGGCCAGTCAGCCGCACGGTCATCAGAGACTTAACCCCAATATCATTTCTGATCTGTGGTAGGCCTGCATGTTTTTTCCCTTTGATTCATTCAGTAGTAGATATATTATAAAAGCAAGCAACATAATTGAATGAATTAATGATTTTTCAGACAGCCTCTGGATTTTTGTTAAACTCTCACAATCCTGCCATGTAGTCAACCACTATCATCTGATCTCCTACTGCACACTTACCTCTTTTATGTGCAGCCTTGCCTTCTCCCAGGTTTCTGATGGTAGTGTGATGCTGATGAGGGCAGTCAATCTTTAGCTCACGATATTAACTGTGTGATTAGCCAATCATTGATCCGCTTACTAATTAAATTGATGCATTTTATGGGTTACAGGACCTCCTCACTACAAGCCACTACTCTCCATAATTCGTTCCTGGGTAAAACCGAAAGGGGCTCTCTGTGATGCTCGCTCGCTCAGAATGCTCCAGCCTAGCTAATTTGTATAATCTGTACTGCTACACTAGCTACTATATGCATGAGAAAAAAATCCTGATTAAAATGTTAGTTACAATTAGACTGAGCTAGCTAAAATATTTTCTCTAACAAGTGTAAAATTTGTCAAGTTTGAGCAATGAAACATTTTGGCAGACAGACCACTATGTTACCATATTGAACAACAGCTGGCCCACAAGAGCACAGCAACATAGTTTATTAGACTGATTCTTCTTAACAATAAATTGATGAACAATAAGGTTATCCTGATTATTCCAGTACTGCAGAAACTTCAACTACTGCACACCCTGCTAACACTGTGGGACAGAATAGTTCATGCATATATTTTGATTACAGCTGATTACAGTAACTTTATTTTTGTAATCTGATTGCATTATCCAAGAATAATTTTAAGCCAATCTCATTACAATCTGGTACATATAACGACTACCTCCAGAATTTCTAGAGCAATGACGAGGTCCAGATTCTTCTCATCAATTGGTCTGAGGATGAGACAGGAACAGGAACTTGAGGACATGAAGAGAAGCGAGAAGGTATGTAAGAAAATATCTACATTAAATGTCAGCCGCATTTTTCAGTTGTCAGTACAGCCGTTGTAGTTTCCCCTGAAGTCAGCTGAAATACAAACAATGACTAGAACCAGATCTAGCACCAGCGCTTGTTTGCTCCCACTTGAGTTACTTCTTGTTTCTTGTCATTCAGTGGAAGACGGGTCTTAAATCATCTCCGGTTTTGGATTTGAGCCTCAGCAGAGTCCTCTATGTTCCTTTCATTGCTTCTCTCTCATCTTTCTTACTGCATTAAACACAAAAGAAACACTTGAGAGGGGACTTCTCACTCTGCTTTAACTTTCATAATATGCTGCCGCTATCATAATCATGACCGAACCCTTGTTCTTTGATTAAGTTACTGTCTATGACAATAAAATCCCGCAGTTTTGCCTTTCTTTGGTGTCAGCTTCCCCAAACACATCAGTCAGCACACTTTGATCCTGGGTGTCGGCAGAAGGGTGTGTACCTGTGAGTCTGCAGCGCTGCAGTTAAGCACAGACAGCGCCACGTTCACTGTCTACTGATCTTATCGCCATCGTCGGCTGCTCGTGCCTCGCTGTAGCGCTCTACATGGAACCAACGGCAGCGCTGTAAGTTGAAAATCATTCCTAAACCCAAAAACTCTTCCAAAGTAAAGCTCTGCATTTCTTTTCCCGTCACTGAGAGCATTAACATGCACAAAGCATAAGAGATAATAGCCAGGATTACATCCCCTATCGAGGTCTTGTTGTACATAAGCTGTTTACTTGTATTTTGTATTGTGCTGCAAATGTTCCTGTGTAAAAGAATAGAGAGCACCTTCAGCACAAACTCCCAAACAGGTACAGTACAAAATAAGAATAAACCAAATGATGCATTACTCGGTAATCGGGCTAATGTCAGCATATCCCCAGTATTTAATCTGGGTTTCTCACACAAGCAATGAGAGCTTATTTCGGCTATTGTGCACAGAATATGTCGTCTGCATGCACAGGCTCAATAACACCATACTAGTGTCTCCTGAATAACGACAGGATATTGATGTACGTGTGAAGACACTCATTAAAACAATCACATCAGCCCACTAGACCTGTCAACTCCTGTGCTGATACTCATCCATTGTAATTCCAAAACACTGCAATGCTTCGGGGGCAAACAAAAGGGTAGTGCAAGACACTGACTCACAAACAACAACAAAAATAATGGAGGATAGAATGTGCCAATTTGACGTTTGCCTGATTTGACTTTAACAGCAAAATGGGAGCTGCACTGAATCTGTGACCTTCCTTCATTGCAATATGAAAGGTTCAATCAATACAGCTGAAAACTAATCAAATTGATCACCTAATCAGAGAAAGGTCAGAATTAATATCCACTGTGCATAGAGCAATAAAAGTCACTCACGCTGTTTTCTATCATCAGTGAGTTTTGTTCAGAAGCTCTTTCATGTAATTTTGGTGTGGGCAGTTTCAATGAACTTGCCTTGTCTGCCTCAGTTAGTCGCTTGCCAGCAAACCTTTTTACAGGTCCCTGGGGACGTGCATGAACTTGTTGCATTCAGTAGGTGGACAGAGAAAATGCAATAGCATAGTGACAGGGAGAGCTTTTACAGTCATGAAAAGGTGGGAATTGCTCCCCTTATTCAAAAAACATGTCTTGTGGCTTCACTGTATTCAGGTCTACCGAGGCTATTGTTGGTAGCGAAATTGGTATCTCTGCCTCGTCTTTGATGTTTTTTTCCCCCAGTATGATTGTTAAACATCAGTGCACAACGTCGAGTCTGGAAATAAGTCCTCGCTCTGTCCGAGGGACTGACACCAAAACCTAATGTTAGCATAGATATTTTAGATATCTGAAAGTTTATCTTCCATCAAAACTAATTGTAGCTACCCTGGAGGCATCTCAATGTGACATCACATGATGTTCACTTGGCCCGTTATTCGCATGAATAAGAAAAATGCACCACAAAACAACAAAATGGGCACAGCAATGCAATGTACATTGCCACAAGCTGCTTTTTTTTGCAGTGTTAAAATGTTTTCAGGGAGATTTTTTTTTCTTTTAATAGACAACGCTGTTCAGCATGATCCACTGAGCAGATACTTTAACCTGTGAAGCGAGTGAATAATAGCAATAGAAAGCTGGCCTACATAACAACGCAGCAGAACAAAGAGGAAGGTGTGGGCAAGAGATGTTAAAGCCCCTGCAGAGTCTGGCCTTTGATGTGTAACCGAGGTTCTGATGTGTCACATTTTTTCACATCCTTCACCATTACACTCTACAGCATGACGGCATAAAAGGATATCTGCACATCAGTCTCTCTGTTCGCCTGTCTCCACTGACAACCTTAACACCCAGGCTTCTGCCAGAGGGTCAGTGCTGATGAGCTGTCCAAGGTACTGAAAAGGCAATTAATATGGCTGCTTGCCAAGCGGTCCAAAAGTGGCCATATACAAACAACAAAGTCAAACTTGACTGAAATGGAAACACACTCGAATAAAGTGCCACATACAGATTTGATTACCCTCACTGTGGACTTGTTTTGTCCACTTTTCAAACCTCACACCAGTGGGGGGCGCATGAGGATTAAAGAGGCAACTGTAACCAAGGGAAACCAGAAACAGGGGCGACCAAAACTTTGGGAACAACAACAACAACGCCCATGGTGAAAGAGGGACAGACGGCGGGGGGAAACGGAGGATTTAGAGGCCGTTTTACGCTACTGAGTGCTGACAAAGATGTAAACAAAGGCAATGAACTGAGGGAGGGAAGGAGAAGCAGCACAAACATGTCATGTGATATTTTGAACCAATCACAAACGGCCAAACGGTGAGGGCTGGCAAAAAAATTCAGCCAGTTCAGCCAATAAATGTGACACTGCAAAGACTAAAACTCATGTGGCGCTGCTTTTTTTCCACAAAGATGGTCTTTGTTTATGAGAATCTGGCGAAATTTGTTTCTGCAGCAAGTATACAGACGATTTAAAGGGGTGAGGGCGGTGAGTGGGGGTTGGGTTGGGTGACATAATCACACTGAAATATATGGTCATAACAAATAGACAATGCACTGTCACCTCAGTGCAGTTTGAGTGTTTTAATGTTTTTCTTCCAAGAATGCTGCGGTAGATTCGGAGATGTTGAGGTGTTCTGCTACATAATAATCTCATTCCGAAATCATCCGCAAGAAGATAAACCCAACTGGACCTCATTTAGAGGCAACACCCATACTGATAAATCAATATCTCATCTCTATAAAAACCAACAATGTGTGCGAAGTGATAAAAATACAAATGTGAAAGCGAAAGGCTGCAGCATTGCAATAAGATGCTTGCGAAAGCTTATTAGGGTCAACTATAATACCCAGCATAAAAAGATTCCTCCGGTACCAATGCAGATATTTTTTTTTCAAAGGAACACAGCAACCGATTACTGGTTCGTCAGCCAATACACACACAGCTACACACGCACACACAGAGCTGAATGTCATTTGAGATGACACTTAAATAATCCCTTTAGGGAAACGAGAAAAATTACCTTGCGTTCCTCACTCAAGCTTTTAGTGTTTAGCTTTGAAAGAAAAAAAAAACACTTGACAAGATGACCGCGAGAAGATGCTCGCATGGTTAATTTCTTTATATATGAGTGAAAAAAGTACTTGGTTTTAATCCATCAATAGAAAAAAATGCTAATTTTTCTTCTTATACAGGTATAGTCATACTACTGTCATTAAATTCTTTAAAAATGAGCTAAAATTGGACAACAAATAGGGCAAATATCAGGTTGAAAATGAATATTGAATATGAATTGTCCCTCTATTCCCTTCTTGTTCTCCCCTTTTTCTCTTCCTCCTCCTCTTATCTCCTCTATCATGTTCCTATTCTTCCCTGTGCTCTTCTTTCTTCCTCTTCCTCTCTAGGTAACACTGACGCTATAGATCAAGCCACCATCTGGCTGCTTGGCATCGACTCCATCACACAACTGATTAACAATCATCTGTGCTGTCAAACAAGAAACACGAGTGGCTGTAGCCATACTGGCCCACGACTCGTGCTCCAAAAACAGTCCGGGATTCACTCCGGTTCACGCTCATTACGCCCCAACGATAACAGCATGCTGCATTTTCCCTCGCATCATATTTACCTCCGCACCTACACACATTGTTGTTCCTGTGAGGAGCGGCAGTTTCTCATTGCGGGGGAAAGGAAATTTACCAGATGTGAATTTGTCTGTGCAGCCCAGCAGTGACAGCAGCAGGTGAGGCTCTCCACACATCTAAATGCTAATGTTATGCTGTTCTACAAACAAATGCGGTGGCTAATGAGCTGGCTTGGTGAATGCATTCTCAGCCTGAGTAATGACATAACTGAAGGCTTACCGAGGGAGAGGAGTCATCTTGTGACTTGCAACACAGCAGGAGGCTTGGCAAAACGGGCACATCAAGGTCATACACACATACACCTGCACGAAAATACACCAACATGTCTTATCTCCCACACACACACACACATACACACACACAGCCATTGTTTCTCTGCATCCATCTAAAAATAAACAAAAGAAACTTCTGGAGCTCAGATGGAGCCACTGCTGCCAGTCCAAAGTGACAATTATTGACACAGCTGACATTTACCACCTTCTACCTGGGAACCACATAGACTCATAGTGAACACACACACACACACACACACACACACACACACCTACAAATTCACATGGAAGGCCACGGAGAAGAAACATGCTGAGAACTAGAAAGACAAATTGATAATGACTAATGTATTACAATAAAACATACAAATGCAGCACACCGGTGAGAGGGAGGCATCTGTCAACACGATTAGATACGTTTCTGTGCGAACTCGTTACATGCTGTGGTGTGATTCACTAAAATACAACATACCTAATTGATTAAAATGTCAAAAAAAAAAACAAGCCTACAACTGTAAGCAGAGAATCAAACAGCGTGAGGTGAAACTGAGTAACTAAAAGTACTAAGACCTGCTCTGTCAATCTTGAGAGATAATTGAGTAATTCTGTACACAAGGACAGAAAATGGCTGCTTGCCAAATGGACGCCCTAGTGAACAAAATGAGAGCAGACTGACTGAACTTAATAGATCCTGTTACATTTGCATGGTGAATAGTGTGTGTGTACGTGTGTGTGCGTCTATGCATCTGAGCATGTTTGTCGCTTAATGAACATGTCAGAAATACCTGGAGAACCTCCAGTTAGCTGGATTTCTATTACGGGTTACATTTATGCGAGACTGACAGTTGTGCTGTGCAGTATCATGAAAACCACAAAACTTCATTCATTTCAAAGACTCTTGCTTGGATCCAGCAACCAGCTGTCGCAGATTTTAGCGTTATGAAGAACTGTTAAAGCAGGGGGAAATTTAATACTAATTACTCACTGTCTCCATCAGTTTGTTTTGAACGAAGCTGGACTCTGGACATGTATCTAACCGAAGCACTGATTAAACGTTACAAACGAGAGCTTACAGAAACTATGATATATGAAAGTTACATAACAGGCGGTGGTAATTCATCAGATGTCTAAATGGCTCTGGCCTAGCCCACTTACCACACAGAATACAATTGTGAAGGCAAAGCTAAATACAGAGCAGACTAATGTAGATCATTCACGCACATCCAGTTATAGAATAAGCTTGTTTCAATGGTTTTCTCTCTCCCTGGGTGCCGCCTTAGAGCTATTCTTTACTGCCACCCATGATTAATGCAGCTTTGAATGGGTTTCTCTCTCTCGTCGCGCACTGTGTGCGAGGGGGCTTCTCTTCTTTCTTTCTTCCTTTTCTTCTTGCTTTTCTCGAATGTCACCAGATTCTGAGTCGCGGAGTGAAATTGATTTGAGTTCATTTGCACGCTAATGCCAAAGGGAGAGGTGAAATGATGTGCGGGTATCGCCTCATTGATTCTAGGGGACATCACCACGCCAGAGAAAAATTACCTGCAGTTAAAACTATGTCTTTTATAGGCAGTCTTTGCTTTAATCGACACATTTGGACATTAAACCAAACCAGAGAATGATATGCAGCTGTCATGAGAGGCAAGAGATGAGGGGACCTGCATGCATTATTTATCTTAGTTTACATATTTCAGATTTTTTAAACCCTTATTTATCCAGACAGGACACTTAAGATGTTCTTTGTCTGTAAAATTTGTTCTTTAAAAGTTGCTGTTTGAGGAGTATGAAGGGGAGGGGAGTGAAATTAAAACAATGAGACAAGACATAAAGAGCCATTATTCAAAGTCTGACAAGGTCAACAAATAGCAGAGCAAACAGTCACGAAACAACAGATATTACAACCAGACAGAGCAACACCTCAGCATGGCAGATAATTAGACAGCCACGGTACGTCTGATATACAAAAACCAAGAGGTAGTTAATCAAACTACAGCAGATCGGGGAAGGAAAAGGGCCGTGGCGTCAGCTGGTTCAGACCGCCAGCCGGGTCCAAAAAGCTAATTCTTTTAGAAACTCAGCCCTGCCGATACCTCCAGCTGGTCAGTCCCATGTTTTCCTCTGCACTTTCTTAATTGCGCAAATGTTCACTTGCTTACCAGTTGTCTTAACGAGGAGCTGGCTGTACAATTTCGAAAAGCCCTCGGCAGTCAAATTTGTAGAAAGTCAAATGTACAAATCCAGATAAGAAGCAGCCCTGACTTTGCTGTCTCTACAAAAGATATATCTGCTGCAAGGCCATCAGAGAGTCAACTCTGATTGAGTGGCTACAATTGTTAGTGCATCATGGTGCAGTTCTACAAAACTGTGACTTTACTCTCTATATTCGAAGCATCTCGAGAATAATTTTGAATATCACATAACACAAAAGTAGGTTATTAACCTTCAGCCACCAGGATGCCCTGCGGCAGAAATTTGAAAATGAAAATACATCGAGTTTTCTTGTATCTCTGCGGTTCACTCCAGTTACTGGCAGCAGGCATGAAATGGGAGCCACGGGACCAATGGAGGTTTTAGATTTGGAGATATTCAACAGGATGTGCTTGCCAACACTTTCCACCAGGAGTCACAGAACCTAAGTTCCTGGGTCTTGCTCTTGGTGAAGCGTTCCTGAAGCAAAGTGAGCACCCTAAGCTCTTGTGTGTTCGTGTTTGTATCGCAACCCAAGAACAGCGAACATAATGCAAATGAGGAGGAAGTCATTCTGCACGCGACTGACGACAGCAAAACCACTGAAAGCAGAATAATCAAGTTCATGATTATTTAGCGAGTACGCGCTCATCCCCAAACTATTCAGACTGCAAGGTGTCACTATATTCATGAGGAGAAATATCCCAAAACATCACTTTAGACACACGCCACTGTGTCCGAGAGTGAACTCCCTGTTTCAGATAATGTCAACAAAATTGCTTCCATCTTTATCTTTGTTAGTGCCGAACTAGTAAAATCTTGTCTCTGCTATCCAATGTTTCATCTATCAGCTCAGCGTGGGCACAGACTCTCCAACTCAGAACAATAAATACACACCGACGTAGGCCACTATGGAGTAGCTATGACGACACTACCACACAGAACTATAAATGAACCTTAATTAAGACCAGCTGTGACAGCTGTTTCAGTCACAAACGGAGGCGATCAGTATGTTCAACAATCTCCTGGTAAAAAAAAAAAAGATATTTTCAAAATGTCTATTTGGTGATATAGGTGATACATTCATGCAGCTCACGTCATACCAGTCAGGGATGTTGAGCACTAAAACTCCACCCTGATGCCCCCAGAAACTTGGACAGTACTATCTCGGTTGTAGGAACTGTTTTTAGGCCCAGGAACTCAATCCCATTGGGCAAAAAGAGGGACTGCTCCTTCCGGTGGAAACGGGTAAGGGTTCCTGTTCCTGTGTTCCAGGGACACTTCCTGAGGTGGGAAAGGGGTCTAAATGAAGGATGAAGTCTGTTTCTGTCTGGTCTGGTTTGTGAATAGGGACTGGAGTCAGAATTGGTTTGTGCATAGTCTGCTAAAAAGTCTTATGCGCCTGGAAGACCTATGGGCCTCAGGATCCAGTGGCCTTGGCCTTCACACTGGACTTCATGCCTCAGCACGGTGTCATTTCAGAGCACTCAGCAAAGTGTGAACGACACGTCCTGCTGGTATCTGGAAGCTGTCAGCCCACTGCGCTCCCACAGACCTCTTCATGCCCCAGCTATATTGACTGCCTGGAGGTGCAGGTCACTGATGCTCTAAAGAATGTCAAGGGAGTAAAGATAAGTGTTTGACGCATTTTTGGAGACCCTGTCCTCATCCCTCAGTGGCTTTTAGAGCATGGCGAGAGCAGGAGAAGAAAGAGATGCTAGTGGCAAGAGAATCGAAAGAAAACGAACGTGTCATGGTGGAGACCGCTGACGCGCGCTTTGGAAGTTACCTAACTGTCACAGAGGTGGTTTTCTCTCTCTCTCTCTCTCTCTGATTGAAAACTATTTACATCAGAGGCGTCTACATTGACTTGATCCATCCCAGTGCTCCAAAGCCTCTTATCCTCGCAGGTAAAAAAACAACAAGCAAACAAATAGTTCAAAAGCTGTCTCGCATTTCCACAAACTGTCAGAAATGATAAAAGAAGAAGAAGAAGAAGAAGAAGAGACTGACACTGGTTTCACACATTCTCTTCAGCAGTTATTATTTAAGGGCAATAAAACACGCTACCCCTGAGTCAAAACTCAGTGTTTGATGGTCCAGATACTCACCGGCCTAACAAACCAAACCAGATCAGTAGTATCCAATGGGATCTTGACGTTGGTCTTTTGGTTGCTTTGCCCATGTTTGTGTGAGTTTCCTCCCACAGCCCAAAGACGCACAAGTCAGGTGAAGTGGAGTGTGTCTGTTTTGTATATGTGTTTCTCTGTGTATGTGTCAGTCCCACGAGACAGTGCTGTCAAAACAACTTGAACATTGATATGGCCATCATATTTGTGTGTGTGATACCAGGGCAATGTCAAGCGCTGGACCACAAGCACTGACCCAGCTCCTTCAGGGCATGAAAGCTTTGTTTAGAGACAACTGTTTAACTCTTATGTATGTAGCCTCGTGTTTTTATAGTAAATCCTTTTAATATGACAAATTCAGTCCTTCATCAGACCTCACTAGACACAATCATTGTCACCACACTTATGAATACAAAAATATGCACGATCACTCTAGCGTGTGCCATGCTGAGTGAACGCAGATTTGAATAAGGAAAGGGCTGACTTTGTAGATGAGTTGCAAATTGAATATGTATGGCGGAGAGTTATTAGGAACAGCAGCATCATCTGGTGTGTTGCAGTGAGTCAATTATCCTTGCAGCTTTTGACTAACTTTTGATGTAGTAATCAAACCCATATGTGGACCAGAAAATTATTTCCCCCTGGGATGAGCAGACAATTGCCATCAGTCTCTGAGGTTAAAAAAAAAAAGAGTTTTGGACAACCTGAAGACTACAAAATCAAAACCCTTATCATGCAAACAGAGGCTGTGCAGTGGAGGACAACAAGCCCAGGCACTCTGCAGATAGATTAGGTTACAGTCCTATTTCAAATTACATTATGAGACATAACCAGTGGGGAAATGATTCTGTATATTTCTTTCAATTAGTGGAGGCAAAATGCCGCTGCCAACTCATTTTTTTGGTTATTTGCTATTACCAACTGTAAATAGTGCTCGGTACCTAATATCCGTCTGGTATCACTTGCTAAGTGTCTTAAATTTTCCAATCAAAGGCATGCAGCATCAGCAACATAACACTTACTTTTCTGTCACAGCGGTCAATCAGTCTATTTTTAATAGAATTTACTGTGTAACTCAACAGGAATAAAACATAGTCTAGTCTGTCCAATCTGTGTTGACCCACAAATCCCATTCTTAAAACCCTAATAATGTAAACTCAGATCAGCTGCGAGACATCTACTGACAATTATCAGTTTAAATTCTCAAACAAGGGTAATGGAAGCTTAGGGATGGGAATCGATAAGATTTTATTGATACTAATCCCATTATTGATTATGCTTACTGGTCTAATTCTTTATCGATTCCCTTCCATTGATTCCTGATCAATTTACTGTGTGGAAACAATGTAGGCCTACACAGGTTTTCAGTGTCAGCACAACTGTTTTGTTATCTCTGAATCTGAACCCAGTGTAGAACGTACAGGTCAGTGCCCTCAGTGTAGGTTACAGCAAGACCAGCAGCTACACGCAACCTCAGTATGTGACCACCATGTATGCCTAATAACATTTGAATATGTTAAAATAAATTACAGTAGTCCTCTTGTTAAAAGGATATAATGCACAGCTGTCAGAAAAACACGCCGGCACCGATTAAAGAAATTGATAAGTTCGGAGGGATACGATTTCAATGGATTGGACAATTTGGAAGCGGTTCTCAAATGGAACTGGTTCTCGGTTCCCATCCCTGTGTGTGTTGACCCCTTCCTCCCCCCCTCCTCTGCATCAACTCCTCCACAGAAGTTAACACAGCAGCCAAGTAAATGATTATAACACCTATTCTAATGTAAAGTGCCTTTATGTAAGAAAACAAAACCGGTTGGAAGCCAGAAAATTAAACTGTGATGTCAGCGGCAGCGTGCAGCTCTTAGGTGTGATTACACCGGCCCCGCTCATCTGAAATTCCTTATCACATCCCTGTTCGCTCCAGAGTGGTTGACAGCTCAGCTTCTGCATCCTACATCCTGTGTTGAGAGGACATACCTAGATGCTTACAGTATTTGTGCACAAGATACTGTTCTAAAGCTGCAGTGTCCTGTAACAACAGTACAGCACAATTCAGCCTACAGAAGCCTCACAATAAATGCTAGAAATCATTTTATTCTACATGAATATCTACAGCTAGCCTATAGATGTACTTATCTTGTAATGTAATAGCAAAAAAATAAAGAAAACACTTGAAGATATTACAGGAGAAAATCATGTCTCTTAAGAAAAGTAGCCATGTTTTGAGTTTGATGACAATGTATCTGTGACCTCATACCATGTTTATAAAGTGTTTCATAACGCCAAGAAGTTGGAGAATTTTCTCAAACCATAAAGGAGCATGCTGCCCTTCAACTGGAGTGAGAAAATGAAAATGGAACTGCTATCCATAATGTCGAGGCAGTCTCTACTGACTCTGACTTCTTATCATCTTCAAGCTTATAATGAATGGGGCCATTTTTGTTAAGCTCAACCTACTAACAAGTGCATTTAGATGGAGTGTCTTTATATGCTGATGACTTTAATCACAGATGTCCCAATAATTATTATCATCTCGTTCAATTTGAGCCACGGGACAAGAGGTTATTGTCCTGCTCGAGCTGCCGGCTATCTCCGCCTCCTCGACTAGAGTCCAATTTAGGATCGTCCTGCTGCAGCATGAATAAGATCCCAGCAGGCTGCGGGGTCGGCGTGTTTGTCCTTCAGTGCAGGTGCTACGCATAAAACTGTCCCCAGCCTCCTTTCTATAGGTGTCAGAGCGTGGGGGGGGGGAAGACTAGAGACGGTGAGAGAAAGCAGGGGAGTGAAAGAGGTTAGGAACAAGAGGACAGTGACAGGAAAGAGAAAGAGAGAGAGAGAGAGACAGAGGAAAAAGGAAAAGCGCAAAGAGAGGTGAGAGATAAGAGGGACCTAGAGAGAGCGAGAGGGAGCTTGACATCCGTGGGTTGAGGCGTAATATCTTCCCTCCCTCACCACGTAGTCCACCTGCTGTGTCCATCCTCTGAGGCCCTATACGTTTCCATCACGGCTCTCTGGGGGCTCCTCACTCTCTCTAATAGCCATGCATCACTCTCCTCTATCTGCCCTCATCCTCTGTTATAGTCTTGGCCATCACTCTCCTCCTTGGCCCTGCCACAGCTATTGTTCTCCCACTGTCTCTCTCTGCTCTTCACTCCCCACTGCCCAAGCCCCCTTCGCCATCTCGTCCGACTGTTTTGGTTTTTTTTTTACCTCTTTGTCATCTCCTCCTCTTCGTTGCAATTTCCCCACACTTTTAACAGCAATTTCCTTGCTCATACGCGACCCTGTCTTTGTGTCTATTCGCCCTGGTGCTGTTCGCACTAGCAAGACGAGCTGTATATTCCACTGCGGGGGCCAGAGTCGACTCACAGGGGGACATTATCTCTGTTGTTAGAGAAACCAACAAAAAACAGGGCTTGTAAGCACCAGAGAGCCCGCAGGGTTGCAGGGATATCACACAAGTGGAAGACGGCTATGGAGATGCATTCTGCATGAGCTGATGTGGACAGACCCTAAAGGATGTAACATTATGGGATGCAAAACAGAGCGCTCTGACAAAACATGAGCCTATCATGCAGCCTGTCCCCTGCTTACACTGAACAATACTCCGACAGACGTAATGCCTGTCAGTTACTGCCTTCCCCTATAGCCAGCACTGGAACGGAGTGGCACACAGCAGACAATGAGGGGATACAAAACGGTCCACCAAACAGGCTATCACACACTGTATACACTTGCACGGTTTCTGTTTCAACAACTGGAAACCAATATTTTCAGAGGCTCTGGTGGACTTGGATACAGCAGTGTATTCTTAGCCTGCCTCGCTCAACACACTTTTCAACTTGTAATCAACACCCTGATCTTTGAATGTGGGGAATGCTACAGTCTAAGCTCAGTCTTCTTTTCAGGAGCCGATACAATACCACCGAGATCAGATTTTTGCCCACATTCAACAAGATCTATAATGAAGAAAGTGAGCAGATATCAGGGCTGCTTAAGCCATTTCCATAAGGAGGAACTCCAGAAAATACACTGCATATACACGCCTGGGATATCGTTTAATAAAACGATGAGTGGAGAGTAATTGGACCATTAAAGGACATCTAAAAATAAAATGATGCCCTTCCTCATCCATAAGACACCATGTAAGCCCATTGTACTGTAACTGTAATCGATCATTTTAGGCGTAGACTAGGCTAGATAAATCACAAAAATGCAGCATTAGGTGTGTAGAGAATCACTTCCAAACGTCGCCCTGTCCTTGTACAAGTTGAACAAATAAGGGCTAAGCCTCAACATTTAAAAGCAAGAAACATTTTCAGAGAAAGATAACACTGAGGACAAAATACACTGGCTGGATTAGGTCAGCATCCAAACGCTCCCCCAGATGCCTTGGAGGAGGAACATAGCCTTTTTTTTCCCTCTTTAACGGAACGGGCTTCATCTTTGTTTACCGGTGAATTATAATCGCATTGAAAAAATGTCTTAAAGCTGTTATCTTACCCGGAGGATTTCATATGCTGATCGAGTCACCTCCTGCCGTGATTTGCTAGGGATGATGCTGGCTGGTCGCGCATCACTCAGTGTGTTTCACCGAGAGAAAACCCTACAGAGCATATAGCCTGATGGCGGGGCCCCGGAACGTGAATAAAACGACCCCACTGCAGTTGTCTGCCTGCCTGGACGGGAAACAGACGTGTAACCCCACCCGAACAGTGTTACTGGGCCCCGTTACTCCAAAAAGTAATCAGTTACTCACCACGCGTTACGCATTTCAAAAGTTACGCGGTGGTTTGGTGTGCGTTACTCTCTCGGTGGGGGGGTTCGTTACGCTGCTCGTTACTTTAGTCGTCCGTTACATCCTCAAAATTGGCGGCTGCATCCTCTCTCACCTTAACAAACATCCGGGTAACAGCGCCGCTTCTCCTGGGAATGATCAGGACGCCCAAACAGCGTGATGTCAGATGTCTTTGTCACGCTTTGGCTCAGAAATAGTGGCAATACTATGAGTCCCGAGAAAATAATATTAAAATAATAATAATAATAATATATAATATAATATAAACTTATGCTGAGACTATTATGAAGAAATAAAGGGAATAACATCAGCAACGGTTTTAATTGTCAGACTAACTATAACGTTATTGCTGAAATTCGTCTATAGCCCCCCACTGTGATGCGTTAATTCATAGTAATTTTAATGATAAACTTAATTTTTAGAGGACCTTTCATAAGGATCTTGCTTTCCGATCAAATGAAGCACTCTATATATGAATACAAGAGAAAGAAGACAGACAAAGAAAAAAGAAAAAAAAGAAAGAAAGAAGCGCAGCGCAGACAAGTGGCATTATGGCTTGCTCTCCATGTCAATCAATCAATTAATCAGACAATCAATCAATCAATATGTGTATGCATATATGTGCTGACCAGTGCATTGGAACAAAGTGTGTTTCCAGTGTCCAAATTGTTTCAATTGTTATTATTAGTAGTATTATTATTGTTGTTGTTGTTGTTGTTGTTGTTGTTGTTGTTGTTGTTATCATTATTTTTATTTTATTTACTTACTTAGTTTATGTACTTAGTTCCATGTCTCTAAACATATAAGAATTATAAAGAGTGTCCAGGTTTATTTGTAACTCTTGCCAGGACGTACAAGTTAGAAAGGAAAAGAAAAGAAAAGAAAAGAGAGAAGGGAAGAACAGAAAAGAAATATCATAATTGTGAAAATAAAATAAAATAAAATTGAAAAAAAGATTGCAATTCTGTCCTTGTCATTCTTGAAATAAATATAAGGCTTATCACCCTATGATATCTTATGCAAGTTGGCACTTCCATGTTATGACAGCAAGAGCTTTCTATAAGCTGATAATCCTTCCAAATGCATAATTATTGAGTTATGCAGCTCACTGAGTGATCATATTTACTCAGATGACGTTATATAATACAGGAGCCTGTGTGAGAACGAAGCCCACCACGTTTCACTTCATACATTATCCATTACCTTCAGTGCGAACTGAGGTGAATGCCTAATAGGCTTTACGTGACGGGTCCTGTACATGCATGAATGCTGTTATTTAGAGATAATGTCCAATAGCTGTGAAGAATAAATTCTATTCTGAATTTATATTGTCCAGCCTGATCTCAGATGGCTCACTAACTATTTTTTTTATTATTTATTCCACATTTATTTATCTATATTTATTATGAGCTACAGCGCCTGTCAGCCCAGAGGGCAGACAATATACTTGTGGTTTATATTGTGGGAAATGTACAGTAAATTACAGCCCACTCACTTCATTGCAGTAGGGCGCCCCCTGCTGAATAACACTTTCTTTATGTCCTACTTTGAGAGATAGTGGATGAACTTTTGATGCATGGGCTGCTGAAGACGAGTGTTAGATGTATTTAGGAGCTGTAGCCTATACGTCTTATTTGCGTTTGTAATGCTCGTTAAAACGGTAATGACAAAAAACTGGACTTGTTCTTCTCATGGGTTAGTTTTCTTACAGATTTCATACAGGAGGATTGAGCTAATTAATAGTTCACATGGATGATTTAAGTTGAAGCGTTTATTTGAACTAGATTATCCATCATCGAACCTAAATGAAGCATTTCCATTTCATATAATACTGCAAATGTTAAATTATATTCCAAGTCTACCAAAACATTTCTGCCAAAACATTTGAATTTGTTTTTATTGAGAAAGAACATATAACTCGAAAAAGCTCTCTTAAATAAGTGCAGAATTCAGCTGTGAGTAACAAAAATTAACAACAAATAACAAATAAGATTAGTCTATACATTCAGTTATTATTTATTGATATTAACATATTTCCATATATTGATATTAACATATATTATCATTTTTCCTAAATTGTCATCCTTCCATCAGTTATAAAAGCTGAATTGTGATCATCTGTACATATGGTGAACTTAAAGGTATAAGCATGGGTATTCAGCTAATCTTATCCCCTCACATCTGTTCTATTTACATCTGTTCTCTGAAATTGTATCAGTCATGTTTTATCACAGTTTACAATGCTCAAATATGAAAAAATTCTGCATTACATCAAATGAAGAAGACAATATTGCACCATGTGTGTGGATAATAAGGATGCCAAGAGAGTAGAAAGGTGTTTAGCAATTCAGTTTCTTGTTCTGTTTTCTGAGGTCACATGATTATAATTTTCAAACACAGCAGTGCTGTTTGAAACATAACTTGTGGCAGAAATCTCATCAAAATGTCACTTAAGTAAGAGACAGCCAAGAAAATTGCTATTGATTTCTCATAACAACGTAATGACATTGTATATCTTGCACCAACATTGTGGACATTCTTTTCCAAAGAGAAAACATGAAAAAATGAGTTGAAAATGACTGGGGAAAAAAACTGACAGATTGATCTCTTAATGTCCTACAACTAACAAACTGCGGCAGGGAGGCAGATCATTCCAGTCATTACCAAGGATTTTTCCATGCTGTGTTCAGACACCGACTGCAAAACTGCTGAAAAAGACCGCAGTGAACATGTACAGCTAAATCGCTATTGCATAGTAAGCTTGACTAATGTTATTATGAACAATGCTGAAGGCTATGGATTGATTACTGCAATTAGGGTGTTCCACATTGCTATTTTTGTTCAGTTAAATTCATAGCAGCCTGGAGAACAAGGCACTGGGGCGATAAAACAGAAGCCTGCAACAATGAAGATAAAGCAAGCAAACACACACACACACACACACACTGACTGCTTATTGCTGTCTTTAATTATACCAAAACAACATTACATTTTGGCTGCTTCATTTTGAGCTCTGTCTAATAATGCATAATGCTGTATGAAACATAAATTAAAAATACATTCAAAACAGCAAATCAAACAAGTGTACAGTAATTAATAAAACATGATTTTAAGCATAACAAGATGAGGTGTCCCGTGGCGCTGTCGTGCTATTCTGGTATATAGGTAAAGGCTAGATATCCCTCCAGTGAATGAACCTCACATCCAGTTATCCAATGTTTAACCTCAGGGCAGTGCATGGTGCCAAGCCTCCGGCCCAGCCTGAGACAAGGAGCACAGGTCACCCTGGTTGTTTACGAGAGTGGGTGATACAATCTGGTTACTTTAATAGTTCAGTTAAAAGGTGTATGGTGGTTTACTTTGTCCAATCTGAACCATTCCTTTATTTGTTTTCTTTACCAGTCTATGGTTTTTCCAAGAGGACTGGAACATATCCCAGAATAGACTGGGAGGAAGGCATGGGAAACACCACAGACAAGTTGTCCTTACATCACACGGAAGAAAAGGTCTTTCCTAATTCTTGCATGATATTGTCCAGTTGATGTTCACTACATTTTTCTATAACTTTTAAACACATGTAAACTGGTATGACATTCTACATGACCTCAGCTTTAGCAGCATATATAGTTTACACAACCATCTTGTTCTGGATGAGTTTTTTTCTAATGGGAGATGCGGAAAACTTTCAAACTCAGAAACCAAACTTAAATGTAAGAAGTCTGCATATTCTCTGATACTTTGTTTTATGTAAGCAGTTTCTAACTCAGATAAGAGACAATGAAATGCAACACACTGCAAACAGTATTCTATCATTTATTCACAACAAACTGACAAAAGGAAAAAGAGTGGCAGAATTGGAGCAACACCTTTGCTTGAGGCACACTTTTGAAATGCAAAGATCAAAATACAAGTGCTATAAGGAAAAAAATATTACAAAAATCAACATTTGTCATCATGATGATTAGTACTCTATTTGTGGAATATACAAATGTGAATGAACAACTCCAGTCATCTCAGTCTGTAAAACTGCTGAGCCGATCTGACAAAGAGGCGATCAGGCCTCTTCAAGCTCGACCAGCACACCGTCACAGTCTTTAGGGTGGAGAAACATTACCGGTTTCCCATGAGCACCTATCCGGGGTTCAGCAGACAGAGTTCTGATGTTCCTCGCTTTCAGGTCCACTATTGCAGCGTTGATGTCATCAACCTGCAACCAGGTAGTAAATTCCTTATTAATAACCTCAGCAAACTATCAAACAGCAATTAATTTTACACATAATCCAATTACTGTACTAGCAAATCGATACTACACCATAAAAATGTGCAGCCCCACAAACCAGACTCTCTTTAATGGCACATCACCTTATTGATCTAACCTTGTTTTACTCCATTCTTAATTATGTGTTTCCTGTATTCCTCGTTATTTTTCATTCATTTTACTCCTTGATTTGTCTACATTGTGTGCTGTGACATTTAGTCCATTTTAATTTTGTTTCCTCTATTGTTTTTGTTTTATCTATTTTACGCCTCTAAAACACTTTGTAACATGTAGTAAGTGTAAGTTACTTGTAGAGCAATTATTATAGCAGTTATTTTTTTTTTTTTATTATTAGTAGTAGTAGTAGTAGTAATGGTAGTAGCAGTAGTTGTAGTGGTAGTAGTAATAGTGATAGTAGTTGTAGTAGTACTGCTACTTTATTAAATACACCTTTCTATTTATGAACATACAAATCCATGGATCATTCTGCCCTCTGTCAACAGTGCAGGTTGGTGGTGGTGTGATGGTGTAAAAAATGTTTTGATGGCACACAATAGGCCTTTTAACATCAGTGGAGGATCATTTGGACACCACAGTGCACCTTAAGATCATTGCTGACCATCTGGTTCACAGTCAAGGCAATAGTGTACTTAGGTCAAATGAATATCTCCGGGAAGATAATGTTATGAAAGTACCATATAAAGTATCATGTTATGAAGCATGCATCATCTCCAGATGGTCCCAGGAACATGAAAATGACTTAGTGTGCTCCAAAGGCCTGGACAGTCCCCAGAATGCAATCCAAAAAAGCAACTTTGAGATAGAATGGTTGTGCTGCCAAAAAATCTGCAGGAATTGGGTAAAGCTATCAAGTCAGCACAGACCAAGATCCTTGTTGAATCCAAGCTGGACAAGAATTCAGGCTGCTCTGAAGGCAAAAGGAGGTCCGTCCTGGTACTGGTATTTAAACCACCCACTGAATCACTGAATCTATGTCCTGGATCTCAAACCATATGACCACATGCCAAACACAATGTTATCAATACTGTCTTACCTCAATACAAATGTGGTGCATCCCTCCAGACTTATTCTTCTGTAGGAAGCCAGCGATCGGGCTCTTCTCCCCCAGAGGATGGAGCAGCTCCAGTTTAGTGTTTCCAAGCTCCACAAACACTGTGTAGACCCCGTGCTCAGGCAGGGGCACTTTTTCACTCACCGTGGCACCCAGCACGTCTCGATACAGAGATGTGGCCTTCTCTATGTCTGGGACAGCAATGGCAACATGGTTGAGCCTCCCCAATTTCCATAGTGCACTGGGGACGCCCTGGTGGAGGCGTGCTGTAGTCGAATAGGCTCTCAATAGTGTGTGACGAGTGCATCTGGTAATACCTGAAACTGAACGCAAAGATGAGAGTTTAATGAGATGATGTGTAGCTACCAGGCTGAAATGTCATTCCTGTAACTTTAATGACCAGTGTGAGGCACTGAAAAAAGAGTCCATATTTAATAGGGCAATGAAAGCGATTCCAAAAAGACTTTGGACTTTATAATGAAATGCAGAGTATTTCATTGCTCTACATTTCATTATAAAGTCCAATTGTCTCAGGGTTATTAAGTTTCAACAAATTAAATTTGAGATTGTAAGGCTTTTCCCGTTAAAATTAAGTATATAAGCGCTTTCACAAATAAGAAAAGCCTGACAACGAAAGAAACTGTAAACATCAGTGTAAGTTGTAAGGTTGACTGGGCTGATTTCTCCCTTGGATAAACAAGAGCACCACGAAAACACAACAGCTGTAAGACATCACAAACTTGAATTAAACACACAAACAAATATGAATTTAGACATAAAATGCTGCACACATCATGAACTAGCCTACCAATAGGCGCTGTAAGGTATTTGTATGTCATTATCCTGTGCCCTGTAAAGAAAACTGTCACTTAGGTTAGCATATGCTTCAGTCTTGCTCTCTCTGATGTAACCAAAATTAACGACAACAAATAAACAACGAAGCAAACTATTCACTTATGCAGCCCTGTTTTCCACAAGAAATCAGAATCAGGATTGTCTAGACCCCTGAGATTACAAAAACACGACATAAATAATCGTTTGATACAGTATTATTGACACAAACACCAACCTGCAACCTTCAACACGGCGGACGCCATATTTCCCTGCCGGCGGAACTTAACAGCAGCAGAGTTTCTTGGGGACCCTAAATACCTGCGACACACACATACCCATGTGGGGGAAACGATGGCATCTGGAGATGTGTGGAGTGTGTTGGAGGACTGTGTAAAGACAGTAAATAACAACACAGCGCACCCAGAGACTTTTCTAAGGCAAGTTTTGTTGTGTTTTGCTCGTGCTGTTGGAAAAGTTCCAGCAACGTCGCTTCATTTTGTTTGAATTTATTGATAAATTTGAGCTGGCTAGCTGTGGCTGCTAGCTAACTACAACAACTGCTCCGCATGCAGATTGGTGGCGTTAGCACAGTATTTCATGAAATAAGTGACTAGTTGTCATAGTCAGCCTCATGGATGCTTGATAACCTCGCTGTTTTCAACGTCACAAAATAAAGAAATGTCTTTCGGGTCTTTATTCACCAAAACACAAGATTCAATGTACCTTGTGCTAGTGCTAGTCCTTGAGTCAACACCTATGCGGCTTGGATGTAAATGGAGTTGGATGGTGAAAGCATGCCTCCTAACACATATTTTGCTGAAATAAGTCCACTACAACTCTAGAGGACTCAATTCAGCTATACTGTGTGCATTTCTTTCTTTTTCTGCAGCTGCGCTGTTTATGTGGTAGCTGTAATTCTAATGTTGCCATTTATCTGACACTGTTGTGACTAAGATATGTTTGAAGTGGATGTTTTTCTGCTAAAGGTGTCTTTTAATCATAACAATAATTATTTCTACAAAATGTTGACTACACTTTCTTTAAGTTTATAGTGTATATACAATATATACCTAGATTTAATGTCACATTACCTATAGCATTGGTACTAGTTTCTTTGCTATGCATTGCAGTGTGTACACTTAAGCCTACTCTTAGTTTACAACATCATAATCAAGAGCTAAACCTCACGTGTTGGTTGCCAAATACAGAAACACAGATACAGATTAATAAAGAAGACTGAAAATATTGATTTTGTGTATATTTCTACTATTTGCAGTCTTCAAGATGAAGTGGCAGCAGACTTCACCTCTCTCACCAAGACCTTGTATGATCTCCACAAGTCCCAGGAGCCTGCGGATTGTAAAGGCAGCCCCCTGGTTCAGTTGGTGGTGGAAAATTTTGATGAGGAGCAGATCTGGCAGGAGCTGGAATTGCAGAACTCTGCTGTGCTGAGACACTTTGAGAATGTAGTCAGTGAGATTGTGTCAGACGACACATTAACCATACTGGAAGAGGAACAGGAGAGCATTGATGAGGAACAGGATGATGATCAGGAGGGGATGGATGATGATGATGAAAATGGAGAAGAAGAAGAGGAGGAAGAAGATGAACCACGCAGGCAGTCTAAGAAAATGGCTGACAGTGGTGCAGAGGATTACACAGATGAGGACTCTGATTTAGATTTTGATGTGGACGCTCTGGAAAGAAAGGAGAAACGGAAAAAAGACTTTGCGAAGAAGGGCTCCAAGACCATGGGTGCTCCTTCAGAGGTTGATGATAGGTTCTTCAAGTTGTCAGAAATGGAAGCCTTTCTTGACGATATGGACAAGCGGGAAGGGAAGGAGGATGAAGGGGAGGATGGCGTAGACTATTTTCAGGACTTACCATCTGATGAGGAAGATGATCTTGATTTAGAAAAATTAATGGCTTCCAAAAAGAAGAAGAAACAGAGCACTGTATGTATCCGTTACAGTCAGTCCTTATTATTTTGTCTAATCTAGCTCACTTACCACATTTCTTATAATTTGATTGTGAAACTAATGGCTGTTATATAATTGCATAAATATACTATCAAAAGGGTGTTAAACCATTGTTTGATTTTTACATATGTTACTGCATTACCATCAATAGCACAATATAGGAAATGTGTTGATTTCTATGTGTATTGACAGGAAAAGAGCTCCAGGAATCTCAAGTATAAGGACTTCTTTGATGCTGTGGATAGTGAACCAGCTGAAGTAGACGACCAATCAGATGATGAGAATGACAGTATGAATGGGATGGAGGAGGATGGTGCAGAGGAATTTGAAGAAGAAGATGATGACGAGGAGGAGGGAGAGGAGGACGAGGAGGAGGAAGAAGGTGATGATGAGTAAGTATTTTAAAATTTGAAAATAATCGAATTTGTATCCTGAAATACTAAAAGTGTGTTTAAGTGTGAGAATCGACCATTGAAGATTGATCCTAGCAATTTTCTCTTTATGCTGTGCCAGGGGCATTTTTAAGGATAAGAAGAAGCGAGTGACGTTTAACCTTTCTGAGGAAGAGGACAGCGAGGGTGAGGACTTGGAGGACATTTTTGGAGGAAAGACCCCAAGCTCAGCAAGTTCTGAATCCAAGTCACCATTTGAAAAACGGCAAGAAAAGGTAACCAAGCCTTTACTTTTTCAGTGCATTTTTAATGTTTTTGGATAAATTACTGATATATCAAACAACAGTAATGTGTGTTGATTGAGTATTACACCAAGTGTTGTCCTTTACTCAGCGCTCCTTGAAAGAAGCAAAACTGATGTTGTTTATTGCTATTCCAATGTCCAGATGTCACAGAAGATCCAGGAGTTGGAGAACGCGGCGTTAGCAGAGAAGCCCTGGCAGTTGACTGGAGAGGTGACTGCTCAGGCTCGCCCAGAAAACAGCATGCTGGAGGAAGACGTGGAGTTTGAGCAGACCTCCAGGATGGGTTAGTGGCTGCACTGTGTTTGTGTGTGGTGTCTGTTAGTGTGTACAAATAAGTGCATGAGTAGTTTCATTAAGGCTGTGCGATATGGCCAAAACAAATAGCATGGTATCTTCGACCCGATACCTCAATGTCAATATCTTGGGGATGACTATTGGTGCTTTCATAAGATGTTGAACCACAAGAGATTTTTCATTAGCAATCATTATAAATGTGGACATGATGACCAAGTTGGTAGAGACAAATAGTAAATCAGCTGAACAGTCTAATAAGTTCAGAAGATTGCATTCCCTTTATTGTAATGCAGCCTTTAAAACCAAGAAATGCAACATAAAATATCAATATATCGCCCAGCCCTATGTTACATTATCTAGTATATGCCAATGTCCCTAACACAGGGGTGTGTACATTGCCATATTGCACTTGCCATCATAAATGTTAAGGATTTCTTTCGTTATGCTGAATGAAATGTGACATCAAGATATTTCTTTTGTCTTCTAGCCCCTGCTATTACAGAAGAAACCACACTACAGCTTGAGGACATCATCAAACAGAGAATAAAAGACCAGGTCAGTATATGGGTAATAACTTGTATCTTTGAGTTTTTCTGCCACCACAAATTGATAAAAAGTCACTTAATATGTGAATAATAACATTTATTGGCTCATTGTAACTGAATGTTTTTGACTTGTGTCTTTTTAAGGTGTTTGATGATGTGGTGCGTAAGGAGAAACCCAAAGAGGACGTGTTTGAGTACAAAAAGAGACTGACGTTGGACCATGATAAGAGCAAGTTGAGCCTGGCAGAAGTCTATGAGCAGGAGTATCTCAAGCAGACACAGGTTTGTTTTTCTTGCTGTTTTCATACAGTCTTTTATATTTTATGATAGAGAATGCAGATGAGCTGAACTGCACTGTATTGGGAGGTCACACAGTGTTTTTTTCCCCCCAGTGATGTATCTAATTTGTTGTTTTTCTTTCATTTCAGCAAAAGACAGAGGAGGAGGAGAACCCAGCCCATGTAGAAATTCAAAAGTGTATGGATACCCTCTTCCTAAAATTGGATGCTCTTTCCAACTTTCATTTTACACCTAAACCAGTAAGTTGTATTTGACAGTGTTGTCTGAAACTGATAGAGACTAACAAGTAGTATTGTTGTTTGCTAGCATGTTAGCACAATTCCCTACAAAATCCCAATGCTTCCAGAAAAACCTTTAAATTCAAAAACATGGTATATCACAGGAAACAATATGTACAAAACCTGTCCTTTGAGCAATTCTGGAAAACCTTGAGGGATATACAAGGATTTTTCTCAAAAATAAATAAAAAATCATCCTGTTGGACATTATGCTGGATCCAACACTTGTAAATGATTTCCTCACTTTGATCTGTGGCTATAAAACACATTCAAAAGCTTGGATGTCCATAGCTATATAATATATCATCACCAGAGAATTTTTTCATTAAATAGCACTTAATTATAAATTGAAATGATGATCCCCTTGATATTGATATATTGAAAATGTCCTTGACAGGTTTTATATTGTCTTAGAAATGTCATAGAAAATGATTTTCTGAAATGGGTTGCAAGCCAGTGCATTTAATGAAAGGCCAAACTCATCCTGCACTTTGTCCACAGCCCGTCCCTGAGACCAAAGTGGTCTCTAACCTGCCTTCCATCACCATGGAGGAAGTGGCTCCAGTCAGCGCTAGCGATGCTACCCTGCTGGCACCGGAGGAAATCAAGGTTTGTCCCTCAGCACACTCAAGCATTTATTTGATCTGGCTGTGTTTAGTTATGTGAAGTGTCGTGTCTGATAATATTATTCTGTCACCAAAGGAGAAGAACAAAGCAGGGGATGTGCTTGGTGATTCTGAGAAGACGTCAACCGACAAGAAACGTGAGAGACGAAAGAAGAAGCAAATGAAGCGCTTCAAGATCAAGGAGAGGGAGCAGAGACAGAAACTTAAAGAGGCCAAAAATGCTGGAGAGAACAGAAAACTGTCAAAGGGTGAAATGGCAGAAAGCCTCAAGAAAGTCACAAAAGGAGGCAAAGCTACAATCCTCAAGGTCAGTTATGTTGTTTTTCTGTGTTAATCGGGATGTTTATTTATTTATTTATTTTCAGTTCAGATCTGGATGCATTCAGAATTTAAGATATGCGTGATGTGTGACACTTTTCCACAGTTGGGCAAATTCAACATCTTCATTTCACCACTACTTTTCTATTTGAAACTTAAGGCCAGTTCATAAATCTTTTCTGTCCTCAATAAGATTTAAAGAAAATCATAGACGTGGTTGAAGAGGAAGCTGGACAGTGCTGTCTGTGTCCTGTAACACACACACTGCTGACTGTGCTTCCAGCTGTCAGAATGGGCCAAATCAAATAATGGGGACGTGTTATTTACATAAGATGATAGAAGATGATAAAGTGAGTTAGCTAATATTGTGGTTTTCTGTTTCAGGATGAGGGAAAGGACAAGGCTCTCCGATCGTCCCAAGCATTTTTCTCTCAGCTGCAGGACCAGGTCAAGAGTCAGATAAAAGGTGCCAAGGACCAGTCCTCAAAGAAGAAGAAACACAAAGAAGTTTCTGCCAGCAAACTCAAGTTATAATCATGTGTTATTATGGTAGATTGATATTTTATTGTACAGATTCATTTTTTATGAAAAGGCTGCAATAATTTCACCAGTAAGTCATTGTAAATGTTGTCATTTCCATTTAAATAAAAGTGCCCAGATTTCTTTGAATTAATGTCTTGTAAGTTTCAGTTGTTTTCATTGATTTTATTTAATATAGAGAAAAAACTGTATTTTTAAGAAGATAAATTGTGAATGTTCCATTTTCAAGACCCACAATTGTTAGTATTTAACATTGCCCTCTAGTGGTAAATAATTTTCCTTTATTGAAAAAAAAAAAAAAGCATACAAACTATAGCACCGTACTTGCAGTAAAGCCTAAAGGAAAGAATGTTAAGCACATTGGAAGAGTACCCCCAAATCTTTAATGTATTTTTTAAATGTAAATAGCAACAAGAAATATGAAATTAGCTATTAAACACAAGATTTATGAAATAAATGTGTTACTTCTTGCCTCCACTCTTCCCATTCATTTGTACCCTTTCACAGCAGCCACTTTGACATGAAATAGTAGGTAAACAGGTGTTCCTAATGACATTAATGAACGTTCTGTTCTATTTAGGTACAGAACTTTCATTAATTGTGATTAGTAACACCTGTGTTTATCTCCTATTCCACGTCAGAATGGCTGTTGTGAAGCAGGTCTATAGAGTGGAGCTGTAGATAAGCCATATAATTCTTTTCATTCTTGGCATGTGAGCTATCCTGTAATAAGTGTAGTATTGTCTCTGGGTGGATATTAACAGAAGGGAAATGTGGCTTTATATAGTTTTCCCTATCCTGAAAAGTTCTGATTGACAGGCTAAAAAGTATAATTTGAAAAGAAACCTCTTTGACATTTATATGAGAGTGATTGACAGCGCCCAGCACTTGACCTAATGCACAGGAATAATAAACCGATACCAGTAAAGCAGAGGAATGGAAAGGCAACCGCCCACAAAAAAGTCCCCATGACGTCACGAATGATCATCACGGAAGTGAACCGAGAGAAGAAACGCAGGCAGCAACCCAAATAAGTTATTGTTTACTCGGACTAATTACTACAGGTACTGTCACTTGTCGGGTGTTCATGAACTACCAACCGCGTTGAACTTAACTTTTTTGTTGAGACTATTTGAACACATCTGATCAATTTGTTTATTATCTAACATTACTGTTGAGCTACTGGCGAGCTAGGTAGCTAACGTTGACAGGAAGACTGCTAACAAAGACTAGCTAGTTGGGGCAGCGCCGCATACACAGGATTTCTTTTTGGTACGTATTGGGAAGACTATGACAAGAAACAAATGAAAAGGGAAAACAGAGTCGGGATTGTAACGTTGTTCGTATTCAAGAAGGGGTTAAGTAATTTCGTTTTCCGTCGTCACCAACTGCCAGCTGGTTGACGTTTCCGTAGTTCATGTTAGCAAGCTAACTTAAGGGTACTAACTGAGCGTGTGTGTGTTTATTCGTTTTTCGGAGTCTCCGCCATCTATGTCGATGGGTTGGTGTGGTGATACTCACATGATTACGTGACTCACTTAAGCAGAGTTGGGAACAAGACCTTATCAGACACATCGTTGCACCTCGCACAACGCAGTAGGTTTCGGTCTAATGATTTCTAATGGACTCTGCTTATTTCATGCAGGGATTGTTCTCCTCCTGTCCACAGAGACCAGACAGTCATGCTGGGAGGGGGGTTTAAAGCAGAGAGGCTCAGAGTCAACCTCCGCTTGGTCATCAACCGACTCAAACTCTTGGAAAAAAAGAAAAGTGAGTCCTGTGCTAATGGAAAATTGTCCTTAGTCTAGTAATTGATTTCTTGACTCTTATGAAATCATTAGGTCATCAAATCATCTACTGAAAAGACCGGTGGTTTCATTTTAGTTTGTTCCTCCCTATAATGACCCACTCCTCACTCCTTTAAAATGTAGCTGAGCTTGCCCAGAAGCAGAGGAAGGAGATAGCTGACTACCTGTCATCGGGGAAAGATGAGCGGGCGCGGATTCGTGTGGAGCACATCATCAGAGAGGACTATCTCGTGGAAGCCATGGAGATCCTGGAGCTTTACTGTGACCTGCTGCTGGCGCGCTTTGGCCTCATTCAGTCTATGAAGTGAGTGATTTGGCCAGCCAAGGCGCACCGATTACAGCATGCATGCAGAAATCTACTTTGGGCATTGGACGAGCACTTTTAACTTTTGTGTCCGGCTCTCATTCTCTGTAACCCCAATCTCTCTCTCCAATCAGGGAGCTGGATCCAGGCTTGCAGGAAGCAGTGTCCACCCTTATCTGGGCAGCTCCTCGTCTCCAGTGTGAGGTGTCAGAGCTAAAAATAGTAAGTTGTTGTTAACAATACTGAACAAATCCTGTCTTCAGTTGATATAATGTTAAAGTTACCTGGGTTGTCAGTGTCTTGCTAGCTTCACGTCCATGTGCATTTCTTTCAGGTGTCTGACCAGCTGTGTGCAAAATATAGCAAGGAGTATGGCAAGCTGTGCAGGACAAACCAGATTGGCACTGTCAATGATAGGGTAGGCATTTTTTCCGCTGGCTGCCTTTGACTGTGATCACAATTGTATAAATACTTGTCTAGTTTTTTTTCTGTCTGCGCCTAGCCCAATGTCTGATCTTGATTCTTTAGCTGATGCACAAATTGAGCGTGGAGGCCCCTCCCAAGATCCTGGTGGAGCGCTACCTGATAGAGATAGCCAAGAATTACAACGTACCATATGAGCCTGACGCCATGGTCCGGGTGAGCATTAAAGAATTATATCAATGGTTCCCATCTGTCTCACTTGATGTGAAGGACGGGACCATGAATAATTCATTACTTTCTTACCTTCCATTCTTCTCACTGTACATGTTTTTTCAGCTACTGTACCAGCACACCTAATGTAATATCCAAGAGCTCCCCTGACAGTACATTTGCTCACTCTCTTCTGCACTATCCCTTGACAGCCGGAGGTCTGTCCTGGTGAGGAAGCAGACCTGATCGATGTGGACACCGACAATAAGAAGGGGGGAGGAGGAGGAGGTGGCGGCGGAGGGTTCACTGCTCCTGCTGCTGCTTATCCTATGCCTATGCCCATGCCCATGCCTATGCCAACACCTTTCAACTACCCACCTCCCAAAGGAGCAGTAAGACATTTCTTTTAAAGACTCAGTTCATCATGACCTTGATTTATAGCCAGAAAACCATTGCAGTTCCCCTCATTCCCATGCAGGATAGTTTCAGAGAGAGAGACTGTGTTATAAATATGCAATAATCAACAGCTTGCCTCAGACTTGTTCTTGACCATTGTTTTTCTTCAGGAACCCTTTAATGCCCCTGTTGGGACCTACAACAGTATGAACAACTTCCAGCCAGGAGGAGGGCAGCCCCCTCAGCTGCCCAGTTGCCCCCCAACATATGAGTCTGTAAGTGACTGAACCCTTCGAATCCATGCCCCCCCCCCACCCCTGTTCCCGCCTCCACAGACAGATGGACAGACGGACAGGGCAGGGCAGGGCACCACTCAGGGAAGAGCAGTTCATTTTAGCTTGCTTGCAGCTAAAACCTTTCTTCTGCAATTCTGCGCTATTTTACAAAGTAACAGAATTAGCAGGCCTTGATGGGGCGCGCGGGTATAGGTAGTATGAACTGCTAATATCTGCTAACCGTGCCTTGGTTGAAGTGTTTTGCTCTGAGTGTGTTTATTTTGAACAGACCATAGTGCATGCATTTCTGTGGTCAGATGAAGTCTGTCTCACAGAAGGCATGGGGGAGAGCTTAGCTTAGAGTTTAGCTTCCTTCTGTTTTTGTGGTACGCAAACTGGAGTTCTTGCCTTGAAGGTGATGGTTTTCTAAATGCATCAGCTGAAGTTTTTTTCACTCACTTTTCTGTTACCCTAATCACTTATTGATTCAGTGATTATGTCTTTCTCAATACTTACTTTATTTAATAGTGTTTTATTTTAATGTGAGGATGAGATGACCCCTAACACACACTCTCTATGTTTCAGATTGATGACCTGTCTGTCAAACCCTCTGTTCCTTCCCAGGCTGTAGGTGAGTTCCGCCGGTCATCAAAAATCGCACATTATCATCGCTATATGATGAGTTTCCCATGTAAGGGGCCATGTGCACAGAGGACGTGTCTGAATTTCCACAAGCGACCGATCACAAGAGAGAGGGGGCGGGACAAATATTGATAAACACCCACTACTGCTGAGAAATTGGCCGCAATTTCACATGTTGTCATAGCAATGATGAAACGGGGTCTTTTTTCTTCTCGCTTTTAAATGACGCCGTGTCCTAACTGCAGTAGCGTCGCACCTCACGTTTTTTTTCATGCAAGCATGTCCTCTTTGTGCACGGCCCCTAAATTTAGAAGAGTCAAGTGTCTGTCTGTGTATTCAGTGGTTGGGCTACCTGATATGCCACTGTGTGCTTGTTCCATACTCACCTGGAAACACACACACCTTTCATTCTGCACTGCCTATAATAAACCTACCACTCTTTTGGAAATTCACTTTTTTGTCCATCTTTCTCAGAGTTAGTTGAGACCGTTGATACCAATTTTTTCCCTGCATGTCCAGTACAAATACAACAAAGGGCTGCATGTCAACACAGTTGTCTGAATGCATGGCTACAGGGGGAACCACCTGACTCCAGCAAAATAAGGGGAATATACCTTCCAGCATCTCCACAGTTATTTAAGCAATGTGTTTTGCATCCTTACAAGTAGAAATAAAAACAAAAACATAAGCAAGATCTTTTATATGCAGCTACACTTGGAACTGTCTTTAAAAGAATAACCATTTTCTTTCATATCCGCTTTTACATCCGCTTGGCACAGTGATTATTAGCCGTGCTCTACCTGTCAAAGTTGCCACATTGCTGATGTAGGGTTGCCAGGTAAGCTGGCTCAGCGGATTCAGCCCCCCTTCTTGTCTGTTCAGCGTCCAGAGGCAGCAGTTCCTCTTCTGCATATTTGGACTCAAATAGATTCAGATCCATCCATCATGTGTTTATGTTTTGAAATCATCATCATCTCTTTCACAGTCACATGTGATTAGCAGTTATTTTGCTAATAACGGAAACAACACAGCCTCAGTCAGCAGGATTTTGTTGATGATAGTGTTATGGTGCGAGTTTGCGCAGTTCACATCTGGCAACCCACAAGCTCAGCTAATTCTGAATGTAGCTGCATGTAAAACAACTAAGGTCTCATTTTTATGTTCTTTTTAGTCATCAAAATGCAATAGTTATCGCTTAAATAATTCAGCTTTGGAGATACTGGAAAGTGTATCTCCCTCACTTCACAGGAGCTCGGCTAGTTGTTTCCCTCTGCAAACATTCACTGTCCTACCTCAGTCAGTAAGCAGCCCATCGCTGTCTGTGTACTGGACAGGTAAAATTGGGGTCAGTCTTCTTGGTTACTCAGGGGAACATAAACAAAATGCAAATTTCCCCAAAACTTGGCATGTTCCTTTGAAGCTGCTGTTTGGGCTTCATACATCAATCTACCCTGTTGAAGAGTCTAGACCAGGAGGCAAGTGCAGTTATTGTAATGTGTAGCGTTTATTTAACTGAGTCTTTATTTTAACTGAGTCTCTGTGACGCAAGACGAGATTCAGGGCAGCCTGACAAAGTTGTATTGATTGATTGATTCATGCTGAATGTCTTCTGTCACCCTCCAGCTTCTGGCCCTTCAACTCAGTTCTATGACAACAACGCCCTCCCCGAGCTCCCCTCGGTCCCTGACACACTCCCCACCTCCTCCTTCGGCGGGAACACTACCACCTCCGACGACATCGACTTCGACGACCTGTCAAGGCGGTTCGAAGAGCTGAAGAAGAAGACCTAATCGCAGCGGTCCTGGTCTCCACACTCACACGCCTGTGTCTTCACCTCCACAGTCCAGACCAGGAAATGGAAAAATGTTAAAGGTTCTGAATCAGATATGGATTGTTCTCTCCCCTTCCACAGTGAAGTAATCTTAAATAGATGTTAAACTTAATCTTACCTCATTCAGACAAATGCGACTAGCTCACTAAGGGTGTGGTTACTCGCTCAGCTGTGTGATCTTCATCACAGTTCAGTTGATAGAAAGTACCCAGTGGCGCTACATTTTTTACTGCACATCATACAAATTCTTACAATCGAGTGGATGATCAGGAGTCCTTTCTGTCTCTGACTCAGGCCGCTCCACTTTAAACTTTTCCCATTTGTCTGTGTGATTTACCGTTTGGTTCTTATATCTAACCCAGCTTATGACAGATTTTAGTCATTACTTTTTCCAGGTGTGGGGATAAGACAAAGATGTACATGGGATGATTTTGCTTTGAAGTATGTTGAATTTCCCTGGTCTTTAGCGGCCTCTCACTCAGAGGAGACCAGACCGGTCAAACCAGCCTGACTGTCCCTGCCAGTTTTGTTATGAAGCAAGCATTCATGTAGGATGACTCTTCAGATTGCTTCCGAGGCGGGGCTCAAATACCCAGTCACGGAAAGACTAGAGAACACATGACCAGATTACGTAGGTGCAAGGAAGCCATATTGTCAGTCCCCAACGCAGTCATGCAGCTTTATGACTGTGGAGAGGAGGTTTTGAAACACTCCCTGTTCACTGAGGTCCTCAAACTTCAAGGTGAAGTCACTGAGTATCAGACTTTTAAGATAAAGTTTATAGCACTGTCACAAACCCCAGTGGCACATGTAAAATATTCACCCCCTTTTTTGTCCTTATATTATTTCTGCATAAATAAAAGGAGCCCTACTGGAAACGCTCATGGTGACACATGTCAAACCTGTTTCATGACATATCTGCTGGTCTGTTACAGGGGTGAAGGCGCACAGATGTAAACTGATAAAAGTATATGGAAATGTGTAATATATTATGCTACATACACAGTAATTTAGGTAGACCTATTTACAGGAATGATTGTTTTAATTGTACAGAAAGATGATTTTGGTAGTAGGAAGGTGTTCAATAAATTAATAACCTGTTTTATATACAGTTATCTCCCAATAAAGCTTTTGTGCCCTTTTGAATGTCAGTTTTACCTTTTACCAACTCTTGCACTTTCTGTATTTTTGATCAAAACCATTACATTTGGATGTAAGATATGACCGCAGACAAAACAGAATAACCAAATTTGATTGATGTGATGTAAATATTGCCCCTCAAACACAGTAGGTTTTGTTTTATAAGTTCTCTGTAAGGATGAAGGTCTGGTGAGATCACATGCATGTGTCTCATATGCTGTTCGTGCATCATTGCATTTGCCTTAGTTAACATTTCTCATGAGACGCCTTGCCAATCTGCATTAGGAATTCACATTGTACATTTGTTGAGCCTAGGTACGTGTAACCTGCATATAATTTCACTTAAGTTAGACTTGTTCATTTGCTTTCCCCAAAAGTCAGCTCCATTTAAGATTACTTGTTGAATTGGTGTGTATGTACGGAAGGAAAATTAACAGTCTGCATCTGCACTGGCAGTGGAGAAGGATGCTTTGACGACGCAGAGAGAATTGAGAGTGTAAGGATTTTGTTGTCATATAGGCCAGTACATTGCTGCACCTTCACCCCACCCAAACCCGACTTGCATGACAAATGGATGGTGGCCTTATCTTGAGTAACATGACTCGGCAATCTTAGAAAAAGCAAATGGTGCATCTAAAAGCTTTTCTACCGGTCGATAGACACAGTGCATCAATAAGTAAATAAATGAGGGCGGGAAGAAGAATCTGTTTTATCTATTTTGTAGAAAGACCTAGTAGAAAGTAACACTAAAGAACCGTGACCTGCTCACTGTCTATATTGGAGGCTATTTTTTTCTATGTTGGACTGTTTGAGAAATCTTTCATGCTAAACCTTGAGTGGATGCAATACAGTGTCTCCTCATCGCAAAAAAAAAGTAAATTGAATTTTTTTTTCTGTGTCTACTAAAATTATGATTTAATAAAAGATTGAAATTGGAATACTTGTGTGATTTGTGTCTGGTCCTGCTCTTTGTTTATTTGAATGGCATACACTT
>OMLF01056722.1:0-23555 GCA_900302615.1 Holocentrus rufus | reverse complement strand
CTTACACTTATTTATTTATTTTTTTTTTATTTATTTATTTATTTATTTTAAGCAGTAGTGCTATCTCTAGTATTAACCAATAGAGGGCATCAAAGTCCCTAAACAGTACAGGATGATCCATACGATGCAGCAGTAACATTGAACTGGAACAGAGGAAACTTTCCGACTCAGTGGTTGTAGATCAGGTGAAAAATAGAATTTAGGCTTGAGGGTCGGTTTTGCTTCATTCACATCTCCATTCATAGCCAGCCATATTTGTAGTAATGTTAATAATATAATGGAATCTACTCTGAATCATTGTGATTAAGATTTTGTCTTCTTCACAAATGCAGGCCAAATCAAGAACCAGAAGATACAAATGTTGACAGAAGATACAATATTGAAATTTGGAACATTTATATATCAGAATCAGAATTCTGATTCTGATTCTGATATATAAATGTTCCAAATTTCAATATATCTAATATGAGAAACGATCAAATTTTGTTGAAATGCACGACTGGATTGTGGATATGTCAGGGGCACAAAAATGTGGTGATGTATTCTGATGCTGGCTTCCTATCAGTCATTTGCATGAGTTGAAAGAGCTGCTTTAATTCCACCCACACACACTTCCGTCTGATCTAGACGTCTTATACTACACTCCAAGGACTTCTGTCATAAAACGATCATTATCTAATACTGTTATCTGTTAACAGCAAAGTGTCTGCATTGAAAGGTTGCCTACAAGTTATTAATATTACATGCTCATTTTCCCATTCCTTCCCTCCCTCCTGTCTTCTTGTTTCCATCACACAATATGGAAAAAATCTTGCTACGGAAGTATTGATTTCATCCTTCTGTTATATGATTAGTCATAAGGGCTGTAATTGTACAAAGTCTTCAGACTTGAGGGAAAAGACATTTTATGTGATCTGCATTATCTATTCTATTCTGTATCACTTGGTAACTAAACTTTTTGTGTCTACAGATGTGTCATGTCTCATTTCCTTCACAGGTGTAATATGAAGAACTGGAAAGCAGCACAATGAGTTGAGTCATGTGGTAGTGAGTTCGCAGTGATTTTTTTTTCTTTAAACTCATCAACCCTGCTGTCAGGGTATCCTCAGAGACGTCAGAAAATGCACGAGGTGTTTGAACAAAATGTGACCTGCATCAATGCTGTGATCAGAGAAACCCAGAGGTTTGTGGACGTTGCATTAAAAGTTCTGCTTCACAAATTAATTTCCATAATTGCCACATATGATGTGTGGTGATGCATCTTATGACCATCACAATATTAAAGAAATGCCCCTGAAGAATTATGAGTCTGCCTTGTCTATTCCTTTTTGCTTCAGGAAAATTATTCCAATGTTTCACAGAGCTGCTGAAAAAAACTTGAAGTTAAAGGTTGTTTTCCAGCTCCTGTGCAATGATTCTCCTATCAGCTGCATAAAATAAAATTGTGTATAAACCCTGGTCTGCGATGTCTTTACTGTGTTTTTCCAAATATTAAATGGTACTGTATGTATGTCCATGTATGTGTTTATGTCTTTTCTTTTGCATCCAGATGGATGACTAAAATTTGTAAGCATTCATATTCAGTTCGATCAGGCCTGAGAACAAATGTATTTCACTTTCAGATTGTATCCTGAAGTGTTCTTTTCATTTGACCAGGGAACTATAGTCCTTCCTGCGCTATTCACACTCTCTGATCCTGTACTGTGGTCTTTATAAAACCCTGCACAGTTTGACCCTGAGAATTTTCTGAGTAAAAAGTGGCTGGGTGGAACATGAGGCTCCTGAGGCAAAGGTCTTACAGCCCCTTCACATCTAAAATGGTAACTATAACAACAGCTATAAAATATAATCAGACACTGTTTTTTGAAGTTTGGTCCTTCCTCTTTTGGTTATAATGACAATTCTGTCTGAGGAGTTTTCTTATACTTTCAAACCTGTGTTCAGTTGGTGTGTGATGTTTAGAAGTCTTTACCGGTGCTGATTTCTTTGTGCTACTACTAGTATTAACGAATGAAGTTGACATAATATACCTCTATTATTCACAATGTGGACATTATAATGCTGACATCTACTGAATCTATATGTGTATCTGCATCATGGCTACCAATGCATAAAACAGGCTATTGGTGCTATGTGGGGTGTCTCCAACAGCAGACATGCTCAGGTGTGTCGCCTTCCTGGATCTGTAACTTCAATGTCCTGTTGATAACTAAAACGTTGCTCTCTCCATTCAAACAACTTGAAAAACAAATCGCCTTTTATTTATGGTTTTGGCAATCAGGCTAAAGATGTGTCAGCTATGTCTGCAGTTCTTTCAGTTAAAAGTAAATTAATTCATAGATTAATCATATTATATTAGGAATATATTTTATATAGCTCAATACAGACAGACAGCATGTGGATGAGACAGTTTATTCAAGTTCACACATACAATTTGAATAAATGAAAAATATGTAAATCAGTCTGTGTGTGGCTTATATCCCATGGACCATACACCTTAATGTACATCAGTCCACTGATAAATCATTTAAAATCAGGACAGACTGATTCAAATAGAAATGGGCATGCAGGATGAAAATGAGCTCTGACATGCACATATATGGTACACGGTGAACCGAAGAGAGTGGTCAATTAATAATTGGGTCCCATATGCACCGTTGTATAATTTGCTTCGCCAATCTCCTCGTCTGACGGCTCCTCTGACATCCAAAGTGAAAGTTATTGTGAAAGTGCACGATGGATGTTTGGCCCTCACAGTGTGACGACCAGTCATGTTGACAGCAATCAGGTTTGACCAGTATGGGTTTTTGAGGACCAGTACCTACCATAGCTATTTTTAGACAGAGGCTGTTATTTTGTATCTATATTCAATGCATTTGCATGATTAATCTTCACTATTTACCCAAGTATGGGGGGAAGAAGCCTCTGAAACAGACCAAAACTCACCACTGAAATCCATACTACTGACGTTATTTTAGAGTTAGCAGCTTTTTAGCAATCACACCTATTCAATGGCTGATGAACTTCTGGATAAATTACTACCCCATTAAATGAAGATTCCATATACAGAAACTATTACTGAGAAATGACATGAATAAATAAAATGTGCAAAGAAAAAAATTTTGAAAAAAATTTGCTGCAGGTTTACAGACCTGCTGTGTGCAATATCCAATATTTAATAAAAGGCACTGCTGGTATGCCACTCCTGTTTGGGATTATATTTTCTTCATTGGACTGAAAACAGTTATCTCTCTTCAACTGATTGAAAGTGGTTATGATACGAATACAATACATGAGAGAAAGCATGGATTAATTTGTTTTAGAAGCTGTAAATGGATTTTTTCTTCATACAAACTAATCTATTGAACAAAAAATTCATCCTCAAATCAAGAAAATCTATTTAAGCAATGCTAAGCCATCAGCAATAAAAGTATCAGACATCTCTTGTATATACACATACATCTTCAAAGATAATAAATGATTTGAAAGAAAAACACCTTCACATTCAAGAGCCACAGTTAATTAAATTGTAATACCCCTATAGTGAGAATCACCAGTGCAGCAAGAATTTCATACACACATACAAAACATTTGAATTTTAAATTTCGAAAATAAATCTCCCATATAATATCTTAAGTGCAGAAGAGTGTACAGGAAGCTGGGGTGCCGGGAATTGCAGTTGTATCCATCATCTTCTGCAGCTAAATGGAGCTCCTTCACTGTGTGTCCCTGCCAGAGTACTGTCTACACTTGTCTTGTTGCTCTGTTAAAAGGAGAAGACAGTGCTGTTAGACTCATACTACTTTACTTCTCCCCATCTGAGGGAAAGATGAACAGATATGCCTAGGGGAGCGAGGTCAATCAGGAACACTGGGGAGGAGGGGAATACTAAGAAAAGTACATCACTGCTGTCAAAGCAACATTTAAATTTCGTAAAACATTTTTGCTTTTGCGTATGCATAATTACACGGAATTATCACAGCTCTGAAGCAGTCAACCTGCAAGATTTGGGACACAGAATGGAATAATTAACCCTCTGCCTACTTTGCCATGTTTGAGAAAGAGATGAGGCAGACATAAGGGCTGCTGACTGCAGGTCTGCACAGCGGCCAGTGCTAATGGTTAAATCCTCATGGATTCCTCAGAACAGGCATGTTTACTGGCATACTGGTCTAAGTCAGTGTGGCATGGAATATGAGCATAACTTGAAATTTAAAGGTTGTTTTAAAATCTCGTATTTCAGCATCTCAAGGAATAATAAAGATATTGTAAAAATGCTCTTTACCCCATGGAGAGATAACCTTGCTAGTTTCAAGAATCTTAATCGTGCAAGATGATATAAATCTTGTGTTTCAGGTAAGAAAAAAAAAGTATTATCTTGACAATTTATCTTCTGAGAATTAAAATTCCCATTTTAAATCTTAAACTGTCTTTAAATATGTTTAGAATCTTATTAGGAAATTGATTTGATGACATTGCTATATATCACAGACAACAGACTAACATCAACAATATCAAATAAAATGAAAGCAGTGCAGACAGAACAGAGCCTTGGATGAATAAGGTATATATTTATGTGAATGTGGAGCATATAAAATGACTAGGAGCAGTACCCACACTGCTCCAAAACTCTCACAGCAAGTACAGTGATACCACACAGTAATAGATAGGTGCACTGACAGGTACACTGTGTGACATGTTTTTTTTTTTTTTCCTGGTCTTACCTAGCAGCACTTGTTCAACTTCTTCAGTCTCCTCCACTGCCACTGGCTTCAATAGCAGGGCAAAAAACACAGCAATTCCTATCACCTTTGGAAAAAAAAGAAAGAAAGAAAGAAAGAAAGAAAATATGTCTTTTAATTGTTTTTCTTCATCAAAGCACTGAATATTTATACCAGTGGATTTAAAAATATATAAGAAAAATGTGAAACTCTTAATGAAAACACTACGAAATTGTACTAAATTGCATTAAGTTGATTATCCCAATTGAATTTAAGCCTCATCAGCTATAACAGTCAGGGGGAAAAGGGCAATATCACATGACTTTTTAACAAGACAAAGCAGTATTTCAGCCCTCAGTGAATACAAATGAGTAAGTGGATAAATAATGAAAACCTTAGTTTCCTGAGAAAAACAAGTAAACATTTCATCTTCAACAAGCCATGCAGGCATCTACTGAGCCAATCTGTGCTAAGATGCATCATATCTTAAAATTAGATTTGCAATTTCAAAAGCCATATGGATTATAAACAAAATAAAATTCAAGATAATTTCATTTGTCTTGAATGCATCTTTGCCTTTTTCGTGGATAATCTAGAGATGAGTGTCAATATCTTGAAACAAGGTGGAACAAGACAGATCACTCCATTTGAAATAATAATCCTTGATTCAAGAAGGTGAATACAAATAAAATTCTCTTAGTCTGCAGGCAGATTTTTTTCTGCTATTTTGAAGACTCAAGATGATTTTTTTTTTTGCAGTGCATATGTCTTCTCATCTTCACCTACCTTGAGTGGCTGCAGGATAAAGATGCTCTGGAAGAGGGAGAGGCCCAGAGACATGACCCACTGGATGGACTTTTGTCGACCGTAATAGAGGCCGTAGAGCAGGGTGAAGAAAGTGGACACTCCACTGAGGGACAGCAACAGGAACCAGCCGAGGAACACACACCACCAGGGCAGCCAGCAGCCGGCCGACTTCTTCTTCCTACTCACGGGAGGCGGGCTGGAGTGAGGAGTGAGTGAAAGTGTGTAAAAGTTCCAGTTAACGTTCCAATAAAATTAAAACCAGTGGCACTCTTAGTGATATTCCCACATAGCAAATATTTTTGAGTGGTTGGCAGTGCTGACCAGAAGGCCATGTGGCTGGAGAAAACCATCTCGGCCTTGCGAAGCAGCAGGTTGGTGACGTTGAGGGCCTGCTGGTGCTCATCTGGGCTTGGGAAGTTCTTCCCATCCAGCCTCTCGAGACACAGCAGCAGGTGGGAGAGACAGGACAGGATGAACCTGCTGCAGTACACCCAGTGCGGGTCGCTCTCACACTCCCCTGGGACAGTCACACAGAGACATAAGGCCAGGGTAATGAGGGTGAAGGAGGCAATATCTGTCATGTCCTAAAACTACAGGCTCTGAGTAACTGGACCTGGCTTCAGTATTACTCAGTATACGCAAATTCAATATAAAAAAATATAAAAACAATTGTCACTATCTTGCAACTTGCATGTATTTTGAATCTCTTCCCATTATTTATTTATGCTGTTTTGAAGTGCAGAATGTTAGAATACCATGTCTCTTAGGCAATATTGTTTCTTAACTTTCATGCTTGTAAAGCTAATTGAACTGTGCTGAATTTAACTAAGTTGAACTGATTTGAACTGAATTCAAGTGAACTGAATTCAACTGAACTGACAGAACGGCACACAATTTCACTTTTATTTATGTCAGGTCCAGGGCTTTTGGAGTTTTCCTTTTAATCTGAAGTTTTCATCTCAATTATTCCAGCAGATGAAGGCTGCCACTCTGAGAGGATGTGCTGAGAGTCCCTTGAATTAGTTTTTTTTTTCTTTAAGGTTTTGAAATAATTTATGTCTTTCAGATGCTATAAAGAAAGGTACCTTGCATAAGCTGGATGAGTGCATGAACCCTGTCTAAGGCTGGACAGAGATCAGAGGCTGACTCCAGCCTGTCCGGCTCGGACATCTGGTTCCTCTTACTTTTGCTCAGCAAGAAAACCAGCTCCTCTGTGTCCTACACACAGTGTGCAACAAAATTCAGACTGGGTTAAGTGCTCTGTTGCTGTGAATGGATATAAAAACACTGTTGGAATGCACAATGTACAGAATAAGGTCAGTCGAAGTCAAAAGGCACTTGACGGCAACATAAAATGAAGGCATAACATATTTCCCATTCATCCAGGTCATGGTACTTCTAAGTGCTTTGACTATTTGTGGACAAACACAAACACAAGCAGAACAAAGATCGGATAATGTAAAACAGACCTTTAGAATGGTTGGTATGGTAACTGCACGGGGTTTCAAGTCCTCCACAGGGGCATCCTTCTGAGTTTGTGACGTGAGGCGAGGTCGGATGCTGCGGAAGATAGTGATGATGAGGATGTTGATGGGGAACATGAGAAGGCCGCTCTCCACCCCCACCATGACCTCCTGCCAGGTGATTTTCAGTGAGCCTGGCCAGGAAAAATGAATGAATAAATAAATTATATCTATGCTGCTTACAAACATCCATCCCACCCACACGACTCTACTTTGTATGATAAATGTGACAATTGTGCAACATGTGTGGTGCCACTGGTATTCCTTTTCAGCTCTCTATAACTCATAGAAGCAACAAACTGGCTCAATGACTGGAAAAACTATATAAATGCTACTACATTCCCTCAGCACACAAATTTTATCTTGATATTCTTCTGCAGAAGACGTACTCACTCCTCCATAGGTCAGGTCACTGAGTGGCTATATCAATGAGGGAACTAAATATGTGTGGTAAAATGTGGAAGGTTTCTTTCTGTCTTTCTTTCTTGCTTGTTTGCCAGAAAAACAAAGATGCAACAAAACCATAAGATTGTTAATTCACCAAGGGAGAAGAGAACGGGGGAGTCCTCATTTGTAGGAATGTTCCAGAAGGCGATGTTGATGGCCATAGTGCAGAGGAGCAGGCTCATGCAGCAGGAGACCCTCTGGGCACGTGTGAACGGACTGCGCCAGGGAGGGTCCACGATGGACACCCAGATGTGCTCATCCCTAAAGCCCGTTGACGTTCTGCTCTGGAAAATATTCCTGACAAAGAGGAGCACAACGCCATAGCAATACTGCCCTGTGGATTTTTTTTCCCTTTGAAGTGTTGGACTTAATTTATCAATGTGAAGCGGTCCAACTCTAACCTGAAGCTGGCAATCTCGTTCTTCTTTGCAGCATTGAAGTTTTTCTTGGTCATGCCCTCTCCTTGGTCAGAGCTCAGCCAACAGTCACACAGGAAGTGCCAAACCTGGTGTGTCTGGATGTCCTGCACAGTCACCTTGTTGATATACCTAACAGGGACATATAACGCTGCATAAGATAATACATTTGTAGTACAGATATATTTATATGACAAGCATGTTACCGATACACAACATTAAAGCTGCAGTAGGCATCTCTGCCTTATGGTTGCAGCAGCAGCAGGAGGTAACTGATTTTAGAGACTTCAGTACTCTAAAGTGATATAATGTCAGTACACTGTGCACTCTTCAGATCTAAATTTATTCTTCTTGATGTCTGGAGGTGGTGTGTAACTCTTAAGATTTGGGACGGGTTGCTTTTTTTCTTTTCCTGACCATCTTTCATTTTACCGGAAAGACATGTACGTTCAAGTGAAGTATTTGCATAGCACAGCTTTGAAGTGCCGAAAAGCATGCCTTCAATGTCCTTAATGGGATGTAATGCCTGTTAAAATAGGGTATTTGAGTGTGTGCGCGCACATGTGTGTGCTCATGCGCGTGTGTGTGAGTGAACGTATGTATATATGCACACATACTTTAAGTATATGTTTATGCATAGAGTGGTATTTACAAACAAGTGCTAACAAGATAGTGCTAAACAACGAGGCAGGCCTGACATTTTGAAGTGTCGCTGTGAAGAAGTCAGGAAGCCTTCCTGTAGAGGGGGAAATGCCACCTGTTAACAACCTCGTTACACTGACACCCCTCAATTCCCAACATGTTCATTGTGGACCTCAGTTATTCCCAGCAAAAAAACACAATACATGGGAGAGTGATGTACAATCTATTATAATTATTGTAACATTATTACAAGGATACTGAGGTGAATCAAGTGCATCAGGGATGCTCTATTTACATTGTCTTGATGCTGAAATATGTAACTTTCTACATGCTGTTGCCCCGCAGCATGCAGGAAGATGGTGGAGCATCTAATGTCTAGCATGGTGCAAATATCATCGACTGGCCAGGTAACACAAATGTGAATACACGATTTACTGAAGTGTTGCTCTCCCACTGCTAAGTACCTTTTTCATGGAAAGCATTTCATTCTCTAAGCTGGAAAAGTGCTATATGAATGAAGTTATTATCATTATTATTTGTATTATTACTGGGAGGTATACCATGACGGATGCCCTCCAGAGTTGTCATGCTGTAGCCGGAGGTTTCGTAGGTCACCCAGAGGGAAGGGCGCAGCCAGCAGGAACATGTCAACAGCTCCTCTCTCAAACACAGGCTTGTCAAGATCTGTGAGGTTGTGCAGCTCACTCTCTCCCTCAGAGCCGATCAGCCTCACGGTGACCTACAGCAAAACACAACTTACTAATGCAATGGCACTGAGTTCACACATTACTATCCTGGCCCCCACACTGTGGATATTTGACCCAAGAAAAAAGTGTGGCGCTCTCAGAGAAAATCTTTGCTATACGACAGTTATTTTGTCAAAGCAAATTGGCCTACAGGGACATTAAAGACTTAAACTTCCACTCTTGTCATTAAATTAAGTCTCTTACACTGGCAGAGGTGCCAGCATTCTTGCGATGGCCAGTTTGGACACTGAGCAGGTAGTTGTACTGGGAACATGGATGGTTGTCCGCCAGTAACGTCATCTTCCTCTGAAAGTTCAGCACAAAACATTTGTAGTGCAAAAACATCAATAGTTAAATTTTGGTGATTATTCATAATATGACATAGAAGAGACATACAAACAGCAATGTCCCCATTATTGCAAAAACAGTTGACAGAACGTTAGACTGGTGTGGAGAGCCTTACCCTGGACAGCGCCCTGCGATCAGCATAGCAGGCCCAAAGCAAAGTGATGAGGTAGAGGCCGAAGAAAGCGCACAACAAGGCCAGCACCACGTAGTTCTCAGATACGGTGGCAAACAACTCCGCTGTACGAGACAAGTCCACGTAATTGGGCATCACAAAGAAGGAGCTCCCAAAGAGGGTGAGGTGGTTACACAGACACTGGGTACGATCTGGAGTCGTTAGTTCACCCACCTGAGACGATCAGAGCACAACCAGGGTGTGAAGTGTGAGCGGTGCTGCGACTAGGAAATTACAGGCAGGAGTCAAGGAATACAGACACGGTTTACAAATGCATTTCTTTTGTTATCGCGTCTCAGCAGCCGTTCGCAGGCTTTGTAATGCTGAAGTGGAGGCTTACCCAGCAGCCCTCTGTGCTCCATGACTCCCTCTCTATGTCCCAGTACATGCACTTGGAGATGTAAGAGGTGAAGTGCAGCGTCAGGCCCGGTTCCCATGTGGAGTTGAAGAGAAGAGTGTCGATGTGCCAGATGCCAGCGGTCTGGTCCAGCATCTCAGGGGTCACAATCCAACGGTAGCCCTCTGTCACAAGGAGCAACCAAAAAACGAGTTTGTAATCCCAGGGCTGATGGAAAATATTTCAAATACTTTGTCTGTTTCATACATAGACTTCTATTAATATGGAGAATTAGACATGCATTTGTTCAAAAGATCAAAGAAGGCAAGGGAAGTCATGCAAAATGAGTGCGTCTCCACCTGCATATTTTAAGCAGCCATGCACTTTGGATATGTGTTGTTGTAAGTCCTTGCATGGTTCAGAGCGGCTCCACTGCTACTGTGGATTCATATGGTGAAAGACCTGACAACTACTTATGGCAAAACAAAGTGGGAGACAAGGCAGGGTCTTGTTTAACACATCAACACCCACCTCTGGGCACAGTTACCTGTGTGGTTGAGTATGATGCTGCTCCTGTAGTAGGTATCGTTAGTACGTGACCCGGGATACAGACGCAGCAGCAGCGACGCGTTGGAACTGGGCTCCGCGGTGAAGATGATGGTTGCGTTAGGGTCGGTGATGTTGAATACGGTCTGCGCTTTGGTTCCGTCCTTCAACACTATAGTGCTATTGAAAACTGCTGAAGCATTTGTACGAGGCAGGAAGATCTAGGGGGAGCAGACAAAGCATGCAGAGTTAACATTGGGAATATAATGCTTTGGGGGCAGGAGTTACATTTCAGATTTCAAAAGCGTTCTGCTTTAATAAGTTCAGAATTGAAGAACCACAAGAATCATCAATAGGAACAATCACACTGCCTGTCCCACTGGGGAGCCCATCATGACATTTTGTACACCTGGGTTTTGTTGAAACCTGCAGAACTTTAATTTAAAATCAAGTCAAGGACCCAGGGTTTCCAAAGATACATGTCATGCTGAAATATGTGGAAATGTGTATAGTATGATGTACAAGGCATCCGGATTTTTCCCATTTGATGTTATCATGCAGGCATAAAAAATTATATTTTGGGTTTGAATATTTCACTCAAAATAAGCGTGCTGCAGGTTCAATGGAGAGCTAGAATGAGCAGATACAACAGAAAATGCACGTGACACTGTTGAACAGGATGGAAATTTTGTTCCCCGAACTCTCCTTAAGGGGAAAATACAGTTCATGGGGTTATAGTTCAAATGCCACAGAGCCAGGTGCCATCCTGGGTCATTGCCTCTGTTTTGTGTCCTGTACCTCGATCATCTCTGTTAGGTTGGTCAGATGGATGTCTGACTTTCCATCGCTAAGCAAAAGGCTGCAAAGGGTGCCAGAGATGTTCTCATCAGACGGATGGGGATTCCCAGAGAATGTAGCCATCTAAGAAGCACAAGAAAACTTAATTTTAAAAGACAGTGGACACACACACACACACACACACACACACACACAAACATAATGAAAAGACCTGAGTACTGATGGACTTGTACTGTCCCAGCTGAGACCCGAATGCTGAAAATGAGGGGAATTTGACGAAGGCGCCATCTTTCTCTGAACCCAACACTGCATTGCTCATGCCAGCTGGTGTGTGGCTGCGAGGATGAAAAATAAATTAGCAATCGATTAGAATTTCTGTGATGTATTTTTAACCATATTATAGGGGTAAAAACATGTCTACATTTAGAGAAAGAATACGCCTATCAGCTGAAGGAAGAAGAAGAAGATTCCAACCTGCTGTGATAGATGGTGCCTGTTGGGTGTTGAATGACATATTGCGTGTTGACTTCAGTACCCAACAATATACTGACTGCCCGATAGATCTCCAAGACCTGTTCAAACAACGTCTGGAGGGAAGAAACACAATAAAACATCAATCAATTCTCACATCTATATGTCATTAATGTCTATCTAATCAAAATGACCATGAACTGTTGAACTTACTGTAGGATTTGGGTTAGTCTTGATGTTACATTTTTTCATTGAGAGAAGGAGGATGGCAGTGCTGCAGTTGATGATATGACTGATCGTTTCGTTGTGTTGTGCAGCATACTCTGGAGTCAGCTTCTTTGTGCCTTCCAACAGATATTTAATGAAATTATCCTGAGAGAAGGAAAAGTAGGCCGGGTTAAAAGTGTCATGCTTTCATGTTCATTGTGACTTCAAGGAGGGAAGGAAGGTGTCTGCCATGACAGTGTGAGGAACAAAACTTATCAATCCTAAGTGTTAGGATCCATACAGAGGGGCAGACATAAAATACTAGACCACTACATTCTGTATGTTACCAGTATTTGTACAGACATGTTGACATGTTATGTTAGTTATTTACGTTATATTTATGAGAGATTTTACAAAATGGCATTTTTTCAAAAATTATGTAGTAAACGATCTGTATGGCAATAGGGTCTTTATTCTGTATTTAGGTGAACTGTACTGTTACATTTGTATTAATTGTTTAAAACTATTAGTCTCGTAATTTTTATTAGTGTGTACATGTGTATCTGTGTACATGTTGGCTGCAACAACCAGCAATCACACTGAGTCCAAGCTAAATTTCCCCTTGAGGAGGATAAAGTATGCCTTGACCTTGATGCACAAAAATGTGGCCATGTGCAGGTCTAGACTTGTTAATGTGAGTCTGTTGCACATTTGCATTCCATGCTGTAAATTAAAATCCTTGCCTCATCAGCATTGGCATTTCTCTCTCAGTTACACCTGCACAGATTGCATTTCAATAATAGTTTCACACTTTCACACTTCCATACAGTGTGCATATTATATATGCAGACTATATTATATATACCTTATTTTGAAAGCTTACATAACAAGTGTTTAAATTGACACCGTTGTGTCCTAAAATATAACAAAAGTCAACGTCTTTGAGTCTGATTTCAGTGAGCCACCCTTCTCACGGTTCTTTTCAGGTTTCAAAAGTCATGGTACCCACCCTGTTCTCATCTGTGGGCTCTTGTCCGTCCCTTTCCATTCTCAACAGTTCTTTATCTGCTTCCTGTGCGAACAAAAAAAAAAAGAAAGAAAATGAAATGCAGCATTAGTATAGACACCCTGAGGTATAATACATGTTGAGCTACAGTGATTGGAGAATAGTAACCTTAAGTGTTGCCCTTTCGACCCAAAAATTAGAGTAATCTGTATATTATAGCATGTTTATGAATAATTACATACAGTTTATTTGTAAATATTTACATAATGCAAGGTGGGATACACTCTTGTTCAGCAGCAACTTTTGTGAAATTTAGAACTTATCTCAGACCTGAAGAAGTTCATCGATGTTTCCGACATACGAGCTCAAGCTGTCTGAACTCCTTGCAAACCCTGAGGAATATAAGGGTGTGTGTTTGTGTGTGTGTGTGTGAGAGAGAGAGAGAGAGAGAGAGAGAGAGAGAGAATCATTTATTACTGTGAGGACATTCATTTCCACGGGTGCTTGGATCGATAAGATGAAAAGGTGCTAACTTACGAGATTTTGTTGGTTGACTGGACACGTTATCCTGTGAACAAAACGTGAACAAAAGTAAGCTGTGAAAATGTACACAAACCCATCAGAATGGTGTGTTGGATGTTTATACAAAAACTGAAAACTATTTGTACAGGCCTTTGTGCAGACAGTCTTATATTGTGTATATAATAAGCCTATTTATTCTACTTTCTGCATTTATAGTAAGTCACTATTGATTTCAGTATCAGCTGAATGCCTCATGTCTGTGTGCACTGAACCGGCTAATAAGATCATAATCCAGGGTAGTGTGTCTTCTTCGTCTAGTGTTTCACTGATGACTGGCCATTTTTATCTCTTACCTTCGCCTCGGGCAAAAACTGCAAATCTGCAACATAGGAATGGTAATTTATAACTGCAAATGGAATATCAAGTCAGATAAAAACACCCACTATTGAACTTCACATTGTTGTTGTGAATGTGTCAATTGTGACATACGGTATCATCCTGAAGAAAGTGAAGGAGTGATGAGGCTTTCATGAAAAGCTGCGTACCCAGACTGCAGAGGTAGCCTCGTCCCTGGCTGCAGTCAGATGTGGTGACCACCTGAGGGGGATTCAGCTTCATGTATGTGCAGACAAACGGAGAGCTCTCCTCGGAAACACCACTACTTTCTGCTGTGGAATCATGCACGACAAAGAAATGCGTGTGCCCATCCACAAACACATACACACACATACACACAAAAAGATGCAACAGAATTTCAAATTAATAAGGAGGGCAAACTAACTTTTTAGTCAACCTGCCACAGTGTCTAATGGATGCCAAAATTGTACAGTCCATTTTTTTTCTGAAGGGATTTTTTTTCTTTTGAGAGTATTCATCACTAATATGCACTGAAAATGCTTCTACAAGCCAAGAGACATAAAGAATTGAAATGCTCTTGTCCGAGGTGAGGTAGTACCTCTGATTCTTTTCACAGTAAAACTTTTGTTAATCTAAACATGTTGTGTTGTCTTTGTATTCTAATCCCAGAATGCACCAGAACACTGCATTTTCATGTTAAATCACAAAAAAATTCTTCCAAGGGACGATTTGAATTTGTATCTTGTAGCTTTTGGCACCCCCTGTAAGTTTGCAGGTATGTTAATGGCTGCCCTTCCAGTGGATAATATGTGATGCAGAGCCTTATAGGGTGCCCTTGCAATGGAGAAAGCATGATGAAGTGCCCTCTAGGAGGGGCCCCACTGTGTGCAGGAGGTGCCCTTATTATTTTTTCTCCCCTGCTCCTCAGATAGCTTGTGTCCACCACTGGTCAGTGGTACAGAAAAGAGTTGTTTGCAATTACAGAAATTATAGCAATTTATGTTGTTTGCCCTTTACAAGCAGAAAGGCACTTATCAAATCCTCTACTCCTTGAGTGAATAGCCATAGCAGATAAGACCCTATGATGATCAATAAGAATTCTAGATAGTGGGTTATAAAGACATGGTGCATTTCACTCACCCATGACGGGTTCCTCAAACTCCCCTAGAGCCCCCTCCCCCAGCCACCAGGTGAGGTTGGCTGATTTCCTCTCTATTGTGATATTCTTGAGGAAACTTTTGACCGGGATGTTCATCTGTTTCAGGAGCTCCCCTCCTTGCTTTTCACAGGCACTCCTGGCTTCAAACCAGTTCTTGGAATCTTCAACAAAATCATAACAGACATTTCTGAAAACATATTTGCACTGTACAGTGGAGCCACTGCATCTTGTCTTCTCTTCACTGTCTGTACAGGATAATGACCTCTCAGCCATAGATAGAAATCCAGTGGTAGTCCACAAAAAGAAGCATGTTCGAAGTAACAGGTCCATAGTTATTATAATGTATGGAGCTAAAGCACATAGTGCTGCAGGAGCTGTGGCTTAGACAGCAGCTGTGTATCAAGCAAGGTAGCTCTGTGTGTCTCAGGGAAATCTGAAAGCTTTCTCCAGGAAAACTCTGCATATGTTATTACTACATTAGGAAAATCACTGCAGACACTCAAACAAGATGCAAAGTTGAAAAAGTCACTCAGCATCACTAAAGGTCAGAAAAGCTGAACACCCTCACCTCTCAATCTCCCTCGTAGAAGGGTGTATTTCAACTTAATAAATACTGTTTATTATTTGCTATCATGTCTGTGTCATAATTAGTTAAGAGTAGCCTTTATTGATTCCCCCGAAAAACAAATGCAGAGAGACACAGCAGCTGCAGAAGAAGATAACAGAAATTAACTTTTTTTTTTCTATGACAAAAAATAAATAAAAAATAAATTAGAAGCCAAAAACTTTTTTGCTCCAGAATAAGATCCAGGCATGTTAGTTATTGCTTTCAGTGTGTCTCATTAGCGGGATGTTGAGTATGGTATGAGCTCAACAGGGAACCCATCTCCCGCCTCCCCACCGACCCCATTGGCAGTATCGCGAGAACACATACAGAACGTTTTTCCTGGACGTGATTGTGTAACGTTACTGGGAGGGAATGCTACCAGTGCCCTTAAACCGGTGACATAACTGTCCATGGCGGGACAACTGAAGGTAAATTCAGTGATAATCTCCTCTTTTTTAATGTGTGATGCCCTGTTTCGTTATATTATGAATGAGAACGTAGCCACGTGGTCCGCGAGACTAGAGTGACGTGTTTTTCCTGATTGCTAGCACCAACATTACTACACTGCATGAAAATAGTCAACTCGGTAGTAACTCTGAGTTCCCCAGGCAGCAAAGTCTCTTTCTTTCTTTCTTTCTTTCTTTCTTTCTTTCTTTCTTTCTTTCTTTCTTTCAGTTATCATTGAGCTATCTGACACTCTCTGACTCTTGCTAAAGTGATCTCGGTAATTTCTTTTACATCAAGAGGTGGATCCTAAATGTAAAGCGTTAATATGAAAACATCTCAGTGGAAATGATAATAGTCACCTTTCCACTTCCCATATTGAGTCAATGACATTTCCTATATTATTTGCTACCTTGATACCTAGCTAGGTAGTTACTGGAAAGTAACTAAGTACTTTTACACAGGTACTGTTCTTAAGTGACATTTTGAGGTACTGACAGTATTTCTCTCTCTACATTTCAGAATGAAATGTATATTTAATACACTCCACTAATCTGATGGCAGTTCTTACTTTGCAGAATATGCTTTTACATTCAAACCAAAAGATAAGCTCTAAAATATGATGCAGTGTCTAGGCAATATGTTGAGCAGTTGGACCTACAACATTAAAAAAAGGCAATAAGATGAATTTTTCATTCAGGAAAATCTGAGCTGCCAGCATCACTCTTCGCTACCTTTCAGCGATCTGCTGCCTCCTAATACGTCCCTGAATTTAAGAACACAGCATTTTCCTGCCCAACAGCAGAAATACAATTTCCTAAACACCAGATTCTGCCATTTTGGAGAATCAGTGTCAAGCTGCTGTCAAGTTGGTGTCAAGCCAGAAGTCACAGTATGTGTGACCTGATGAGGCCTGATGTGGACTCATTGTAACCACTCAGGTCGGATGGGGACAGAAGTGTAAACACTCAGGTCAGATGAGGACAGATGTGTAAACACACAAAGTCAATGTGGTTTCACGTGCTTTAGGGAAGGTCTGTTTGTGGTCTGATATTGAGTTCCCAGAGTACCCCAGAGTTACCTTGGCATTGCTGATCACATCATCTTGTTGCCAAACATCTGAACTCATTTGTGACCCTCTGCTAATTTGCTATTTCATCTTACATTTTAATTTGTTAGTTATGTCCATTATAATACTTTGTGTTGTTTATTTTATAATTCCAGGGCCGATATACATACTTACAGATTTGTTAGAATGACATCGGCCCTTTAAAGACCCTGTTATTTTCTGGTCCGTCTACAGAAGCAGTTAAAGGACGCGGTGAAGATCATCAGCTCCGGTGGTCTCCTGTTTGCCTCCTACCTCACTGCGATTGGAGATGAGCGCTTCTACTCCAACCAGTTGATGCCCCTGCTGCAGAGGGTTGTGGAGGCAGAGACAGCCCATGTGCTGGCTGTGAAGATGATAGGTCTGGGTCTGGTGCCTCTTAACCGCTACCAGGACCCTGCGTCTTTGGTAAGTGTGGATGCATCAGGCAGCGTCGTCTCCCAGGCCGAGTTTAGTGGACTGGGCAGTTTCCACATACATCAGATTGATTGTAAACACTGAACATTGACCTGTTCACCTTTGTCGTTACATCATCTTCAGGAAGTGAATGTCCTGGGACGCAAGTTCAAAAACCCCATTGGTATTGCGGCGGGCTTCGACAAGCATGGGGAGGCCATCGATGGTCTCTACAAAGTGGGTTTTGGCTTTGTTGAAGTGGGGACCATCACGCCCAAACCTCAGGAGGGGAACCCCAAACCCCGTGTTTTTCGACTCCCTACAGATCAAGCAGTCATTAACAGGTAGGCTTTGAACAGTCCCACACCGTAGACCCACCACACTGAAAGGTTCAGTGGGTTTGGTGTATAGTGTACTTGCCATCATGGAATGAATTCCCCTTTCCCCAACGTGGATAAATTAACCGGTAAATCACCGGTAACATCACAGCTCTGAGGAATTATGAGCACTGGAGCTTTGTCTTTTAGGATAACAAAGTGCTGAGCAACAGGGATTTTTTTTCCTCTTTTGCATTGCCTGCCACTTCTGCTGGCCCATGTTGCATTTCCAGCGATAGGAACAGCGCACCACTTATAAAAGCTAAAATCAAAGGATTGTATGTTAATTGTCATAGTTGTGATTATCAGGGCCAAAAAGCTTCCCACTCCATTACAGAGCAGCCATCACTGACGACGTGTTAACGCTTTTGGTTCTGATGCTGTAACCTGCATTGTAGCTGAAAGCCTTATTTTGATGTTGCAACTCACAGTGTGTTTATTTATATAACAGTGAAGTAATCACTTAGTCTCAGTTTATGTTAAAATCCTAAGACAGAAAGCAAGACAGAAAGACAAATAATATTCTTTACAAAATCGTTAAGCGCATTCAAAGAGAATTAGCCGCCTACAGCACATGGCTGCATTTTAGATAGAAAAACAAACAAACAAAAAATCACAGGGCATAGGCAGGAAGTAGGAAGTTCATAGATTTCCTTTTATCTCAGTTCTTGTTTCAGTTTGCAGCACAGGGCCACAGATTTGAAAGAGCTAAGCTAAATGAAGTTAATCCTCCTTTACCACCTCTGCCCATCTTTTGCTCCCTCTCTCTAGGAACTCATAAATATTCATAATTTGTTATTAACAAAGAATTTATTTTCAAAAGATGAATTCTAGCAGTGCTGTTGCTAGGAAGCAGTAGCTAAATTCAAGCATCAGACAGTTTAGCTGTAAAAAAAATTTGACTCCTGTCAATTTGCATGAAGAGTGATCGTTTTAGTGAGTATTGAGGGTAAACCTGTAGGCTCAGTATTTGTCCACACAGTTATTTATTTTAGCATTGTCCATTCATTATGTAGGGTGTAAGGGAAGAACATTTCAGAAGATTATTATGTTAAAAGACTTCCACTCCCTCATGTGCACAGCCTATCTGAAATTGAAAGTCATGGCAAACATCCATCCATCTTCCATACCTCCTTATTCCTATTCTGTCCCAGCACAGAGGTGAAGTTTGCCTCGAGCTTTTCTTGTCAGTAGAGGACGGGCACCACATGCCTGATGCTAATTCTAACCACAACAGAAATTGCTTGAGGCAAACCTTGCCCTTGTGCCCAAGGTGACAGAGGCCTGGAGCCCGTCCCAGTGTTCATTGTTGAAAGTGTGTAAAATTAATTGTATCTTGGTGTCAACTTTACATCTTTGTCAAAAGGTTATGAAAAAGCTTTGGTTACGAATGAAATAAAAATCATTGAACTTTATTCAACTTATGGTGTAGGTTTCAGTATGTTGCATGAGTCACCGAAAGGTACTGTTTTTTTGATAAATTGTGCTCTTTGTGTTTGTTCAGATATGGATTCAACAGCTGTGGTCTGGTGGATGCGCAGCAGAGGCTGAAGGCGAGAGAAGGAACCCAGCTACAGCTGAGCAAAGGTCAGCAGACAGCGGGGCGCACTGCGTCTCTGGACATCCAATACTCACTAACCTTCTGCTCATCCTCTCACTGTGATGAGAACTGCCATGGTTCACCACAGTTTATTAACCAGTTACTGCTCATTTTGACAGATACAAATATACAGAGTCCTTAAATGGGTGGCATGGAACTGTAGACTAAATAAGCCTTTAAGGTTTTGTATTTTGTTCTATTCTGTTCTTTTCTATCCTGTTCTATTTTATTCTATTCTGATGGTCTTGACCTGTCCTTGTCTCTCGTGGTTTTCTTTTTTTTCTGTTCAGGACATTCTGTGTGATCAAAATTTGCAGCCCAATTACCAAATGAGCAGCCTCTGCCCTAGTGAGTCATGTGGCTAATGCAGCCTGTGTTTATGTTTGTCTGTGAACTTTCTTGTGTGTGTGTGTGTGTGTGTGTGTCTGTTTGTATATGTGTCTGTGTTAATAGTTGGCCTTCCCCTGGGCATCAACCTGGGTAAGAACAAGCTGTCCCAGGACGCGGGGGCAGATTACCTGGAGGGGGTGAGAGTGCTGGGCCCTCTAGCCGACTACCTGGTGGTCAACATCAGCAGTCCTAACACCCCGGGTCTCAGGGACCTACAGGGGAAGAAAGAGCTCCACCAGCTCCTGCATGAGGTAGGACATCCCTAGAAACAATTAAATTTAGATGCACGCCATAAATCATGATATAAATAAAATGTCCAAATTGGAGTCATTCTTTAATTGCAGCACCAAGTGGAACTAATCCTGGAAAACGGCCTAGGAGCAAATCTAGATCTCAGAATCATAATTGCCACCAATATCTATTAAACACTTAAAAGTAATTATCCAGCATATCATTGGAAGCAGCATAGCCGGTTTACTGCTGCACTAAAGGGTTTAAGTTTGTCCAGCTCAAGGCGAAGCATTGAAATGATAAACACCTGTTTCTACGGGGGGAGGGAGGGGGATTAAATGGATTAACAATTGAGTCTCAATTGAAAGTATTTGAAAGTGGGTTTGGCTGCATCAAAGACTTCAAAGCAGCACAGCAAACTGCAAAAAAATACTTTATTCAACAGTATATTTCCATTACCACTTCCCTACGTTTCACATTATGCTCAATGAACTGCATTAATAGGCTTCACTGTGAGCTTTTCTTTTAAGAAGCATTTTTTTGCAACTTAGCAACACGAAAACGAACCTAATTTTGTGGGGAATGGGAATTTCAACTTATTTTGCTGACGGTGTGAGACTTAAATGTAACAACAACTCTGAACACGCAGAAGAAAGGCAGCAGTAACAATTATGCTTGACCAGCTCTTTCACTGTGTTTGGCAAAATAAGGCGCAAGTCTTTTATTACTCAAGCTATAGCTGATAACTTCAATTTCCTTGGGATGTTTAATATACAGCATTTTTTTTATCAGCTAGTGGAAAGATGTCCTCTTTTGCACTGTGGATGCAGGTTAAAATTGGTATAGATAAAAATAAATCCTTGTTGACTGTGCCACCCGTCAAATAACAGACAGATTTTAATCCATCCCATTGCTGGAAATTTCCTCCTGTCTAATGGAGATTCATTACTTCTTCAACAAGACAACATTTTCAGCCTTTAGGAGTGTGATGTCAGCGCTGCACTGTCACATTTAACACTGGCTAGTCTCTTGTAGCCTAAAGTCACTTTATTCAATATAATCTGTGTTGTCTGTGGCTACATCTGACACCTTACTACCTGCCTAACATTCACATCCCAATCCACCCAGGTGCTGAAGGAGCGTGATGCCCTGCAGGGAGAGTGCAAACCTCCGGTCCTGGTGAAGATTGCTCCTGACCTCACCGCCCAGGACAAACAAGACATAGCCGATGTTGTCACCGAGGTTGGCACCCATTTGTTACGGTTGTTGAGTTTCTCATCTGTTGACTCGATCTGATTCCCTAGCTTGACACACAAGTTGAATTTTACACTTTTTGTTTTGTTTTTCTCTGTGAAGCTGACTTGTTTTTGGAAGTGTTCACTGAGAGCAAAACAACTGGTCATGTGCAGTTTTAATATCATTTGGATTGTGTTTTTATTTTCCATTGTTGTCTGTATCCATTGGTATCTCATTTGATGAGGTGATCAGGTGCTCACTGTGTTTATAGCCTCAAGTTGTTATTCATGTTTTTGTCCTACATTCATGATGTGTAATTTGAAGCGGAGCAGCACAGCTTTAGGGCACCAGTTTTGAAATTGGTACCAGTGAGAGCAGAAGATGAAAACTTGTCAGCTTAAGTTATGTGCCACATTTTACCCAACACACACAACAGGACACACAAGCAAAACACAAGTGTGTGAGACAGAGGTGAGCGTGCCCGCCTTTCGTTATTAGTCAATACCTGTTGGCCAAGCAAACATGACGTTTCTCAATATACACTCTTTTGCAATCTTCTGCTCTGGGTGACATAATTCAAAACTAAACCTGAAGGACAGACAGAGATCCCAGAGTGTTGAGGATGAACGGGAATGCCCGTGAGTCATTGATGATGACACATCACGTCCACGTGAGCCAACACAAACAAAGCGCGTTTGTTGACGGTACGGAGCTGATTGTAAATGCCGGGAAAACGAACACCTGTGTGTCTGGACTGATTGCACAGCCTCCAGCACGCAGGCCACCTCAAACTGTGAGGATGCATTCACAAGGCACGCGTTCTTAAGTTGTTTGTTTACTTTGGAAGATTTCTCTCTGCAAGGACACAGCTGTCAACTTGGATTTCTCGGCTTTGGGAAATTATCCACTGTTGAAATTGTGGTAAACAGTTGCAGGAAGATGCTGGTGCTGCTAATGCTGAATTTTACTGATGAGAACTGGGATGAAGTGATCTTAATGTACTCAGCAACTCAGCTGTCACTGAATAGTGAAAGTGGTTACATTCTTGATGAATGAATGAGTGAATCTTACCATGGGAAATCTGAAGTAAACTAGTAAAATAGAGATAAATAATGTAATTTTTGAATAAAAACAAAAAAACAAAGAATAAAAGATTGAATCACCTTGTAGTTTAGTGTAGCTAACATCTACTAACACTTGAAAAATAGGTTGTAAACAAATTTGCATGCTCCCTCCACAGTGTTGGTCTAAAGCATTTGGTCATTCAGACTTTGATGAATCAGTGATTCACCTATAATTCACCTTTATTCAGCTCCTCTCAGGCTTTAACTAAAACGTTCTGCCTCTTTCTAATTAGCCTTTTATTTTGCACAGCACACTGTAGTTAAATGAAGACATTTTATATATTAAACACTTTGTTGCTGTTAAATGACCCAGAACTTTAGGTTGTCAGTTTTACTTTTGCCTCCATCCATAATTAGAGCCAAGTGTATCACAGGTGTCTTCAGTAGTAGGTCAGAATTGAGCCTTGAAGGCCTTGCAGTGCTGTTATTACGTAAGCCATGAGTGACTTAAGAGCTGCTGTGGTTTTGCCGCCTCATATTCCAGCCTGCTCTTTTTACCACCGCGCTCGCTCTTAAATTCGCCTGTTTTTCAGCCCCTTCAGAGCTCTTTCTCGCCGCAAACTCTCGCCAGTGCACCTCTTCGACATCAGTGCGGCTATTTAAATAGATTCAGCTCCTGCTCTCCAAACCTCGTCGCTATTTTACTCGGGAGTTGGAAAACACAGAACAGTCTTTCTGTGCTCGTTGTAGCGAGAAAGAGATAAGATTTAATGGAAGAGACACTAAGGAGGGCGAAGGAAGCAAACATTTGAACAGTGCTCTGTCTCTCTGTCACATAAGCCGCCCACTCGCACCAATACTCCTTCTGTAGTCGCGG
>OMLF01056721.1:10598-26239 GCA_900302615.1 Holocentrus rufus | reverse complement strand
CCCCCACCCCCACCCCACCCCCCTCATCCATCGACCTGTGTGTTGACATTTTTGATGTTTCCTGCCGGAGTTTCAGGTACCTCTGCCATGTAGTGATGTCAAAAGAATCGATACTTCGGTACCAAATCTATTGCAAAATTTTGAAAGCAATACCGATACTTACTGCTTTGAGTTTCGGTAGCACAGACTCAGTGTTATTCTAATGAAGCCTCAGTGTTTCTGTATAATGAAGCATGTAAAGGTGAAGTCATGCGAACAGGACCGTAAATCACATTGTATTTACTGCAGGACATTTTGTACAGCTCCTCTAATGTGAATGAGTATTGTATAAAGTTTCTTAATGTTTAGCTACACAAAGCTTTTAAATACATGACTTTCAATTGAGAATCGTGGAATTTCACTGTCATTAGTTACAGCTGCTAAAATGTTGGTATGGTGACATTGGTACTGCTGTGGCCTGAATACAGCCTCGCTTTCCCCGTCCCATGAAATGATCCAACAGAATATGCAGCGATACGTTTTGGATTTGACGGCAGCTGCTCATGTCACCGTCTCATATCAGCCACGTTCACCTCGCCCATCAGGCCGTGTGGCTACGGCAACAACAGCCGCTATTTCCGCAGGTCACAAGAGGCAAGCGTCCCGAAAATATTATATCCTGCTGTGCTTCATTCTTTTTTCTTTCGTTTCATTGTGTGAGTTCATGAGTGGAACCCGGCTTCTGCAAAATATTTCAGCAAAAAACAGACTGGGATAAAACTTTCCAGTCAAAGGTAACAAGGGAAAAATGGACTTAAGTAGCGCTGCCACTATTATATTTTCTAGTGGAGACCTCTGCTTCTCTTTTAATCACTACTGAAATGCAGCCTAGTGAAGATACTTTTAACCTGTTGCACCCCTGGCTGCTCAGGAACAGGCCCTCTCTCTTTGTGTCCCAAGACTTTTCCCTTTTGTTTTGGATTTTTGGGGAGTTTTCTTGCCTGTTTTGAGGGTTTCAGTCAAGGGCCTGTAAAGCCCTTTGAGACTTAGATTTTTGGAGACTGGAAATAAACTTGAACTTGAACTTAGCCCATATTGAAATATAATACATTTAGCCTACTGACAGCAAAATTTCCATTTCTACTCAGAGACTTCTTGCCATGTCATACTTTGACATTTGAGGCTTTACTGTGTGCATGTAAGAGCAGCCAAATCTGCCTAATTGAATGCAACCTTTTTTTAATTACTTATGCAAACAAACTACAAGAAATCGACACAATCATGAAAGCACATTATTGTACAGTAGCTGTAACTACACATTGATTTTTGCCTTCCACCACGAAACTGTCAGTGGAATTTCAACATTTCCAGAAACATTAATTCAGCGTAGCCTTTGGAGGCATAATTGGGGTGCCACACATTTGCGCATTGCGACTCCGCTCTGCCCCCTCCAGACAAGGACGTCGGCCTCCTCTGGGGAGACGGCGCTCTGGACAGACTGTCGGTGTCACGGCTGTGAATGTGCTGCTTTTAAAGGTAATGAGAGGAGCTAATTTAATTGGCCATGATTGACGCTAGTCCCAAACGCACCAACTGATCATTTATTTTTCCTAATCCAATTTCTGACTGTGCTGCAGGTGCGCCTCCACTGTGCCAGTCATGGCTGCCTGCGTCTACACCTTGATTCATGAAATAAGGCCCTTCCTTTCTTTTCTTTTCTTTTTTTTTTTTTTTTTTTTTTTAGTAGTGACCACAGTTTTTAGATCACGACTGTGAGAAGGGGATAGGAGATAAGAACGCGAGGGGAAAAGTCCCTCAGGCAATACAGTGAAATTCAGCATGGAAGCTGTGAAACAACTTAACATGGCAATCTCAAATGGATTGTCCCTTGGGCTTTCTTGACACTTTTCTGAATAGATAAGTAAATGTGTCGACTTAAGAAGGGCAGAAAATAACCAGAGAAAGAAAAAAAAGACATCTTGTGGTCTTTTATCTGAACAAGGACGTGATTGTTTGTTGATTTCCTCTAAACTGAAAATGACTCTGTCCCAACAATGGGAGATTAAAGTGACTTCTATTCCCCTTGGGCCAGCGCAGATCACTTTAAACACTTCCTATGCAGTTTGGAGTCGGTCATTTGAAGGGCTTTGGCTGTGCATAAACTAATTCACAAGCCTTAAAGGACAGGCCCTCCAGAGAAATTCCAACACGGTGTGGATTTCATTACATAAAGAGTCCAGGGCTGAATGTGCTAAAAATTTATATTAGCATCCCTTGTTGATCAGCTGTGACACGTGAGGAATGATTTTGGGTGCACTGCTTTTTCAACCTAAGATAGCATCATAATAGAAGAGATCGGCACTCAGGCACCGTCTTTGAATGCGACCAAGAAGACCAGACCTCTTTGAATGGGGTCTATCATAGACACATATATAACACAACACTCTGGCACATATATTATCATTTGCTTTTCATATTTAGGGACATTGTCAAATTGCATACAACATGCTGTGACAAAATTATTACTATGTTAACTGTGAAAAGTCATGTCATGCACATAATTGAGTTATATAGATATGATATAGATATGCATGAATTAGATTTTTACCTGCATCAGTTTTTATATTTTCTTGCCTGGGCTTTTCTGATCTTGCAGCTGTAAGATCTGTTGTAAATATCAGAATTGTGCAGCTACGCAAAATGTGAAAGTGTAACTGGATGATACTGTGTCTTACACTGAAGTGCCACCAAACTGTCTCTGGTTTCAAAGGGCATGTCTTTCATGTGGTGTGATAATCCTGTTTCGAGGGCAGTGTTGGTACAGATTGACAAAACACAGCTTTAAGAGATATTTTGTTTATAAATAATAATAATAATTTGCATGAACATAATCACAGGTTGGAACTTTACCACCTGGCCAGAGCAAGAAGTATTTTTGCACGGTGTGTTTTTGTAATATGCTTATGAGACTTGCAGATGAACAGAAGTGGGCAGTGATGCCAAAATAGTGCGAGTGGTAAAACTGAGGCGGTAGTCCCCTGTTTACAAATAGTGAAAAAGGCGACTGCTGTTGTCTTATCTGCTGCTGCATCTTCTTCTGCATTTTATAATTGTGATTTCAAAATTTATTCATGTGGTTTACTCATTTTCTTTGCTGTTTGTCTTCCCCATCTTTTGTTTTCCCTATCATCAGACTTTAATGAAAGAGGGCTCTCTTGTTTGCCAGCTTTAATACCATTTGGCAGGTATTAGGAGGAGGTTCTGAAGACAGTGTATAACACAAATCATTCAAAATGGCATTTAAAGGACAAATCCACCTCATAGCACATAGATTATGTTAAAAAAGAAAACAGGTTCAGTGATGTAACATGCATTTCCACATCAGTTTTGTTGTATGGTGGTAATTTTTTCTTAATCCCATAGATAACTGGACAAATATAGACAAAATGCCATCGTAAGCCCTCTTAAACGTCAACAATAAGCTTCAGGTTGTCATCAGGCACCAGTCCCTCTGATTCAAAGAATAAAGGCTTCTTTCTAAACATAACCATTTTACAGTCATGTTCAACAGTCACACAAGGAGAAATCCATCATAGAACAGTATAAACGTCTGAAGGTTGTTGTATTCTTTTATTATTTGCTTTATAAAGCAGAAGTGTGTGAATAATGTGTAGGGTACAAGCTGAATCAATCTGTGTTTTCTTTCTCTTCTTCTTAGATAACTGCGACAGCCCCTTGGTGTCCATGCTGCCGGATGTCTCGTTCCAGAGCTCATCGCAGTCCTCGTCCGGGAGCGCCGCCTACTTCGCCAAGCTCAACAGAAGAGATGGTGAGTACAGGAGGACCATGTGTGTTTTGTGTATCACATTTCTAATATCCGTCGCCCAAGTCCACAGCATTTTATTCCCAAGCAAGAAACTGTAAAATGTTAAGACCTTGAGAAGAGCGACAGAGAATCTTCATTTGGCTTTGAAGTGGCATTTCCCTTTAATTCACCATTTTCATTGAGCAACACTTTTTGCTTGACGCGTCTCCTTCAACTGAAATCGAAACTTTTCAAGGAATGTGGATTCACTACCTGGACTGGAAAGCACACATTATTATCATTAATCCATTTCAGCTGACATATAAAAGTAATACTTTGTAGTTGCCATGTAAAAATAACTTCAGAAGGCAGATATACCAATATTGACTTGGGATAAAGACTTAGAATCAATGCCTGTCCGTTAGCAAATGTCAGCTGCACATGTTGCTGCAAAAATAAAGAAGAAAGTTTGCTTTTGTTGCTGAGTTATTGTGATATGTGTGCATTCTTTTAAAATATCTAAATTAATTATGTGACTAAAAGAAACTGTCTCTGAGTGTGTTTAATCACCTTTGGTCAACACGGTTTTTGCAGGAACATCAAGGAATCCAAGTTGTTGGGATACAATGCAAATTAGACTGATTTTGTTATGAATTTTTCAAATGCACCAGAGTGATTTGGTTGCTGAAAAGCAGTAAAAACGTTCTTAGAATTAATTGCTATTGAAGAATGATCATAAATCATCAAAAACCTGACATGCATTGCTTGAAAATGCTTGAAACCTTGTCATGGACTAGAAACACAACTTGATTGCTTGATTGTGCCATGCAAGGTTGGAAATGTCTCTACTGAACTCGTGTTGAATTAAACAACAAAATGATGGAAACAACAAAAGAGATTAATATTTTACAAAGAAAAACTCTGGTTGAAGAAAATCAATGGAACATGCCACCCTGCCAAGCTTCCTGAGACAGCTAATTTATACTATTCACCAAACAACAAAACCCACATTGCCTTTGCAGGCTCATTTGGATGACTGCGGTGATAATTCAAGGCCAGGGGCAAGGCGCGTGCTCTGGGTACGACCCAGTCATCCAGCATCATGAAAAACACAGAGCTCTGCTGATACATTCAGGAAATAAACTGTTTTGTTATTTTATTACAAGAAAATCTGCATGATCTTAACGTCTGAAGAGAACAACTCATTACATGTGCAATTCAACACACATTATGTGTCATCTTATAATCTTTTAATTTACAGTATGCATACGGCACACAGATTTATTGTTGGAGTAATAAGAATAAGAATAATGCATAGTACACTTAATAATACTATATAAAACATCTATTGTGGTCTCTCCAGGGTTTTCCAGAAATAATGAAACTCTTTGTCCTTCTACAGCTGGTCACCACCTTGACCATGCATATTTACTCTCTGGAATTACTCTCATTAATACTGAATAGGGTTAAATAGACCTGAGAATATTAAACGCTGCATAGTTGAGAGGCAGAGCCACAGCACACAGTGACAGTCAGATGTCGTTTCAAAACTAGTGAAGACCTTTTAGGCTTTATCAACATCTTCTATCAGCAGTGCTGCTACTATTGACTATACAGCCTAATGCATAGAGGAGTCAGTGTTGTCATAGTAACAGTATAGTAGAAGTGATATAATCTGCGCTAATAGTAGTGATCATGTAGTTGTAGCAGTAGTTGTAGTTGTAAGTGGAAATGGTAAATGGACTGCACTTTTCTGCGCTTTTCTAATCTACTGAACACTCAAAGTGCTTTACAACGTTTCCCTCACATTCACCCATTCACACACTGATGGCGGAGGCTGCCAGGCAAGGTCAGTTCATCAGGAGCAGCGAGGGGTTCAGTGTCTTGTTCAAGGACATTCCGACACGCTCAATGGAGGAGCCGGGGACTGAACCAGGAACCTTCTGGTTACTAGACAACCGCTCCACCTCCGGAGCCATGTTAAAGTTAAAGTGCTTGATATGAATTGTTAATATTAAAAGCGGGTTGAAAATATTTTAATCTGTTTTGTCCCAGCCTTTATTCCATCAGTGCCAGATCGTTCCCTTTGCAGCACTTTCCAAGGTTTTGACCATTCATCCACAACATGCATCACACGTTTTTATTTACAAATCAATAATGCATACGAGTAAGCTTTTTTTTTAATTTATTTATTTATTTTTCAGTTATTTCCTTCTTTGTAATTGTACTACTATTAAAAACTCTCCAAAGTGGTAGTCATGAACAAACCTGGACCCACACATGGAGTTGCTAGCCCACTTTTTAAAATGTCAGCGATGCAGGGATTCACTTCACTGAAATCTCAGGAGATCTCCAGGATAAAATAGTTCATCTGTGGGTAATATGCATACTTCTGATGCTTCTGGCCCTCTGATTGGCCTGTGGCCAAGATTCAATGTCAAAGGGTGGGAGTGGCAGACTAAATAATGAAACAAATAAAAATGTGAATGCAGGCACTCTTATGCCAATCATGTGCACCCCCTGTCTTTCAAAACGTTCTGTTTTTGAAACCACGGTCAACCTTCACTAGGTGCTCCTGCAAGAGTATAACCCTTCTCCCTGGGGTGGGTCTGTAAACGATGCTTCCTGCATAACGCAGCCTCTGGTTTGATATTCTGCACTCCTCTGCTCCCATGGTGTTGTTTCCCAGCCCACAGCGGCTGAGTAATGAACCTTTCTGCCAGAGCTGACCTGTTTCTTCAGCTTGATAGCTGAGGAGCCTGTGGGACTTCAACACATCTTTATGGAACTCATGATGCCTACAGTATCTACACACACTTTAATCATGTCCCTGAATTCATAACAATGCTGCACAACTAGGCTGAGGACAAACTAGGCTACGTGTGAGGTTAGGAACGTCTCAAAATCCATTGGACATAAATCTTGGAAATGGAAGTACAGAAACTGGGATTCAGATAATAAAAAGAAAAGATAAAATTACAAAAATGATATCTAGCTGCTCCTTGAAAAATACCACGGGTATAACCCAGGATTCAGGCCCATTCAAAAGCATCTAATTTAGCAGTTCAACTGCCTCTGTCTAATCCTTAAATTTTGCCTCATTTGTTTTTGCATGTTTGACACTTTATCTTAGAACAAAGTAAGACATGTTCATTTTGTGGTAGCTCTTGTGTAATGTGGAAGACAACCTCTGATGACATGAAAAAGGCCAATTTCTCCATTTCTGTTTTGCTCTACTTATTTGGGGATAAGCCACAGTTTGAAATCCAGTGTAATAAATCATTGGATCAGTGTTGAGGTAATCTCCCATGGGTTTAACACTACTGTAGCCACAGTATGATGGGAGAGAGCATGGAGAAAATTACTTTTCACTGTCAGTGTCTTTACTAGGTTTTTTTAGCAAGTTTCCCATTTGAACTTTTCAAGACTAAAAAATGTCTCTGAAAAGACAAAGTCCATATATAAGTCAGCCTTTATCTTTTTACATGAGTGCCTGCCTACTTTTTTCTTTTTTTTTCTCTTTTTTTTCATATAAAATTCCCTGCATTAATTAAACTCTAATAGACCTACACTTTGATCTTTGGAGAAAAACATTATGGCTCGCTGTTCATCATGTGCTATATTTGCTAAACCTAAGATGTAAGCTGTTCTTATATGTCTAACAGTTCACCACAGGTATAAGCGCTCCACAGACTCTTTTCACACACACACACACACACACACACGCAGATAGATAGATACTTCAGGTGGTGTTCACCATCTGTTCGAGGTTGTGTGTAAGGAGACATTTATATGTCTTAGTTTGCAATAGGTCAGCAAAGGCCGAAAACATAATCAGCAGCAAACTGGCCTCATACTGGCTGAGCTGTTGTTTCGTGATGACGAGGGCGGCGGCGGCCCAGTCCAGAGTCAGCGCTAGCGCTGGTGCCAATGCTCCCAGTTTCTTTAAAGTCTTTGTTCTGAGAGTTGAGAAAAAATGATCTTAGATCCAGTTTGGCACTGTTATCTTTCAGAGTGTTTCCAGTGAGATTTAATTATGTGATTCATTGACATGAAAAGATGGTAGACAAACTCCTCAATTGTGTTTGAGTTTCCAGAGTTTCCAGATCTATATATTGAAAATTCATCTCTCAACTCCAGGGGTTCCCAAACTTTTCCATGCCAAGGACAACTAAAATACAAGCACAATAGACCACGGACCCCCAGGAGTCTCCTCTGGGAAAATGATTAAAAAGATTAGAAAAAGTCAGTATAGCCAAATTATGATGAAACTAGGATCTTATAAATTACAATCAAAACAGCCATCGTTTTACATTTCCCTGTGTTCCTAACTTGCAGAAAATTCAATAAAAGTGAATTAATTTAATCTCTTCTTCCTTTTGCTGAGCATCCCCTGCCACCCCTCTCAAGCATCGCTGCCGGTCCCCAGACCCCAGTTTGAAAAGCAGTTGTCTAAATCTTCACATTTTCTATGAATACATTTTATTCTTACTGACACCTTGCAGTGTTTAGTATTTATGCTGAACATCCATCCATGAGACACGATGCTGTCCAGTGCTCATTGATGAGTAAAGCAGCAGGTAACATTAATTTAGATTTTTTGATTTTTTATTTATTCTCACAATAAAAGAACATAGGACATGAAAATGTCTTAACCACATGTGACAAATAGAGCAGGAGAGGGACAGAAACCCTGATTGGCTCACAGTATTCCTCACCCAAGGCAAATTATAAACACACAGAACTGAAGTGCCAACCATAAACAGAGAAAACAAGACCAATTTCATCCCCAGATGAACCTGAAGATAAAAAAGACAGTGAAGCAAAACCATTTTTAAGACTCAAATCCAACGTTTAACAATATACTGACGACTAAAGTTTTTCATTTTGATGTGGTTGCACAGAGTGCAGCTTTGTGGTTAATATTATTTGAAAGGCAAGGCTCTCTTGCATATGTGCAGACATATTTATGTTGTCAGTTGTCTTGTTACTCTCTTTTCCTTCCTTGAAAAGCCAAAATGTAGCAGACCATGGATTCGCCTGCGGCTCCACGATGGTTCAACTGGGCTTAAAGGAACTGTGATGACCCAAACTTAAACATACTATAGCCTAATTATTTCCAGTGTTGAAATAGTGCAAAATAGAAAAGACTGTTCTAAATGCCAGTTCTTAGATATTTGACTGCTCATGAAATGAAAAATATCCACATATTATCAAAACATTTTTTGTCAAATTTTATTTCACAAAAACCTTTGTAACATCATTTGTGCCTAAAGTAGATTTCAGTAAATGTTCCTGTCTCATGGTTTTTGGGTCTCTGCCCAACTAGGAGCAGGAGGCTGGACTCCTCTGCTGACGGACCGAGAGCCTTGGCTCCAGTTGGACCTCAGGGACAGGATGGAGGTGACGGCCGTGGCCACACAGGGGCGCTACGACAGTTCGGACTGGGTCAGCAGTTATCTGCTGCTGTACAGCGACACGGGCCGGACCTGGAAACAGTACAGACATGAAGACGGAGTAGGGGTGAGTCTTCGCATGGAGGATTTATTTAATGGCACCAGGTTATGCACTATGGTGCTTTTGTTGTAATTGCCTGCATTGCTATAAATGTGCAGAGCAGCTGGATTGTAGAAAATAAGCCTTTTATGTTTGTTCTCTTTCCTGGAGGTCAGGGTTGTTTTGAGTCTTAGCATAGACAAGTTAATGGTACCAGACCCATCCACCCATGCAGTTGCAGCCAATTAGAACAATTCACAAAATTGGAAAAATGATCCAAACCCAGTTGGACACAATACAAAATATTTTGCAGACCTGGTTGAATAGCTTTCTTAAACTTTAATGGGTCTAGTATTACCTGGGGACATGAAGTGATTTGTAAGAGCTGCAGAGATTAGCCCTCTCCAGATGGCATCTGTGTTACCATGGGAGGCCTGTCATTTCATTTTGCCTGTGCCCATCGGTCAGACATCCAGACAGTAAAATATTTTTCTAAGGGAACATGGTAATCCACTGTTTAAAAGTGTTGATTTTTAGTTGTAATTATTTGGAGCTGAAATGTACTGAAAGGAGACTAGAGAGCTGTTAACTCAGAGCTGATATGGCTCAGGGGCGGCTGTTCAGAACCAGTGTTGCAGTGTAAAATCAACTTGAACTTATAGAAATGTTTCCAAAGTGTTGATTTTTTGTCAATAGGAAATTGACACTAATAATTTTGCTGTAACAGTAAAGCACAACAGACAAACCTCTTGAATTTGCTCCATAACATTGTAAAGAGTTGATGATACTCCACTCCACCACTGGTTGTATGGTACTTAGAAACCAGTTGCCAGGTGTGCAAATCGGTAATTGTGTGAAATGCCACGTGTCAATCCGGAGAGGATCAGTCTGAATTAAAATGATCCTAAAATACTCTTTGCATGAGACTAGCAGTGTCTGGGGACCTCATGTAATTGAAGCCTTTCCACCTCACATCCAGGTTTTGTGCAGCGCATTCACACAGGATTAACAAAGTTTGAGAATCACAAGCCAGTGCGTTAATGATAGCATAGGCTGGGCTGGGAATTTGTATGGTGTTCATATGAGCTGGCATAGAAACAGAACCACGCGTAATTAGCAAATACTGCCGTGCATGTCATCCATCGTATTATTTTCTGATATTTTGTTCTTCTGAAAGATTTCATCTTTGAATCCACATAAAAAGGCAGTGGAAAAAAATGGCTCCCCAGTGGGTCAGAGCACATAAAATAGAAATGGCAGGAAACTGGGGCGCCTCGGTGGCTCACCGTGTAGAGAGTGCACCACATACTATGGAGCGCAGCGGGTTCAATTCTGGCCCGGGCTCTTTGCTGCATGTTATCCCGTCTCTCTGCCCTGTCTTTATTCCATTCTATCTATCCAGTAAAGAAGAAATACCCCCTAAAATATGAGACTATATGCAGGCAGGAACTACAGTATAGGCATAGCCATTACTTGATTATACAACATATCACAGGCATATTGCCAAAAGCCTTGCGCTGTCCAAACACCAAAACTATAATAATGTGTTGATTTGTCTCCATATTTTCCATGGACATAGAGAGGTGCAGTGAATGCTTTTAGTTCCACAGAAATGTCACGTTTAATGTCCAGGAGCTACTGTATTCATGCCTCATCAGACTGTTGTTCTAAAGCTAGGTAAGTTCTCATTGCATTCATCTGACCTCATCTCCCTGTTCAGACCTCTAGGCTATTTCACAGGCAGCGTCATCTCATAATGACCCAGTAGGATATGCAATTCGACCAATTTGGAAACATATTTGCTTCTATCTGAAAGTTACCATCAAGGAAAAAATCTGTAAAAACTAAACACTGATCACACTCATAAAAAATAATTGCAGCTGACTCCTATTATCATGATCACTCTATGCTGTTTCTTGCAGGCGTATCACACTCCTTCAGCTCCCATGCCAAATACGTCCATAAAAATAATATTCTGAGAGTAAATTTTGTGGCCTGCCACATTTGCATAACGCACCTCACTAAATCTCTCACAAATATGGTCACTATTTGAGATGCAGTTTGCTCTCTGATGCACATGTATCAGGAAATAAGTCCTTGTAACTCTTTTGAAATTGGTGCTGCCTTTGCTTTTCTGGATATTTCTGGCACAGACGTTAACAAGGCAAATTGAGGGAAAGTGAATACAACAAAAAAGTGAATTACAGCACTTTGTTAAACCTGCAGTAGAGAGTAAATTAAATGCTAAAAGAAAAGCACATGTCTGGGTTGTGCAGGAGAGTGCCTTTCAATCTTCGCATCCAAAGAAAAACAGGAGAAACCGTTGAAAGAGTCATTGCATCTTAATACGAGGTAATTAACAGGCCTCAGTGGCTCAACTTGTCAAATGCATTCCATAAAGGCTCAGTCCTTGCTGCAGTGACCTGGGCTTGGCTCTGCATGTCATCCCCTCTCTGTCTACACTCTCTTCTTGGCTCTCTTCACTGTTCCTGTCCAATAAAGCAGAAATGGACTTTTTTTTTCTTTAAAAAGATGAGGTAATTAGCAATTACAATTTTCAATTTTATAATTACAGTAGAAATTGTTTTACGTGCGGTTGACGTAAATTGCGTCACTAAAAGTTGACTCACCGGTACAGGAATGTCGCCACAGACATCAGCTTTGCGATCATTATGCAAAATGCATGAGGTGTTATTGTCGGGTTAGACAGGCTTAATCATTGTGTGAACTTGTCTGGGATAAAATTCAACATAATATGTAAAAGTTTGTATTTAGCTTTAAAAAAAGAATCCTGAAATGCACTAAACATCACAGATTGATGATAACATGTAAGAATATGACAGAGTGGATTTTGCAATTAACAATGCAATTAACACAGTTTCATCAGCTTCAGCCTCATTTCTCATTTACTGCATACATTCTATAGCTGTAATTAGCAGTATAGGCCTCATCCCTAATGCCAATAAAAGTCACTACCAATAGTTCTTGTATGTAAATTAACAGAACATGCTGATGGATATTTGAGTTGGCATCCTTCATCCTGCAAGCTTCAGTGGACTAACACTGATGGTGATGTGTCGGCTTGCTGAGGAGGGTTTGAAACAGAAAGTCCAGGGGAAAATGACATTGCTAAATATTGCTAAATCTGGCCATAAAGAAAAGCATGAGTCAGCGTCTGAGCTCTGTGTTGGCTCAGCAGTATAAAGGGACATTTTTAAGCTATTCTTGAAAGCAGTCACACAGATATGGATATGAATCTGTAGACATTTTTCTAAAAGCAAGAAGGGCATTTTTTTTATTTGTTTTGTTTTTTATTATAATGATTTTTAATTGTAAATTGCATCATAGAGAGCCAGAGGAAACATCTTGACATATGCAGTTTTTACTCAGTTACCCCCAAAAAACATTTTTTGATGCACTGGCAACAAGTGCTTTGGATTGACGCAACTCGTTTTCCTGCAAGAATTTTTTTACTTTAAATGTTCGTACAATATATGAACTTGTAAAAGCCTTATTATGTAGCAAGTATCTGTAGATAGCAGTTTCCCTTTTTCCCCTTATATCTAGAAATGTCCCATTGTCATCTTTGAGACAGGACCTCATGTTGGAAAATCACTGCCTTCAGTCAATATGCTCACTGTAACTGTGCTGACATGCCAAAGCTTCTTCAGGTTTGGAACTACCACATATCACTCCACTGCCTTCATGCATTGTCATCTTCAGCACCTTGTCACTTAGTGACAGTTAAACTTTGATTCTGCTCAGTAGGAAGTGCTGAGTGAAAAGGATTTTTGAGTGCTCGCCTCACCGCATTTAATGTCTTTTCTATTCCCAAAGATGCTTTTAGATGCTTTCATTTCCAAAGATGTCATATCAGTTTTAGTTTTCAGGGAATCTCCTGTCTGCAGCCAGCTGTACTTAGATGTACTAATGTAGAAATGCAAATGCCTTGTCTCGGTCAGCTTGACATCAAGTTGAGGGATGGAGTCTAACGTGAGCTAAGTGATTTTGTCTTTTGTGAAACCCGTGTTTTGCGGTGGAAGGAAGTTGCTGGATGTGCATGATTGTGTTTTGGACCACAGAGTGTTAGCAGTTTTGTGGACGATGTACAACAGAATGAATGGTTTATGAATTGCTTTACAAGCTTCGGCAAGATGACATTGTTTTGAATTGAAGCTTTATGGAAATGTCAAGCTGCTGGCTTTGCATGAACTTGGCTAAATGTATGTTGGCAGCCACACGTCTTAATTAACATGCGACAGGTGTGCGGATAATGACTATAGACAGGTTTCCCAAGTATTTTGAAGGACATTTTATTCTGAATAGTAGAGAACTTCTTTTATGTCGTGCAGACATGAACTTAATTAACCCTGCCCCACAATAAAGACATGCTCTCTTATGGGACGCCTTTATATTTCTGACAATATGAAAAGTAAGAATTATAATCACCATGAGCAGCACTAAAAACAGAACTGTAATAACACCTTAGTATAATAGCTTGTCTGAATTTAAAAGAATAGCATATCAAATGGCCAATTTTCTCTGCTGTCTAATTATTATATATAATTCATGTAGTGAAATTAAAAATGGGTTTGTTCAGCTGGTACTCCTGGCCACATACATTTATTTCTCTTCATTAAACCTTTCATTTGAATTCTCTCTGGAGATTTGCCTTCCTCTTTTCAATGAAAGACTTTGTCCTTGATAAGAAGAGGAGAATGTCACTCCCATTCAACCTATTGTGCTACAGAGGTTTCACAGGGTTCAACCTCATCGTAATTCTCCATGAAAGGTGTCAGTGAGTCTTTTGAAGTTGGCACAAGGTACTTTCTGAAAGTTTTTGCTAAGAGGAAGTGAGCGAGAGAGCACCTTTGAAAAAAAAAATAGTCATTGTTCATTGGCATGCTGCTGGTAATTTTCACTACGTCCCAGGATCAAAGACTAAGAAAGGCCAGAGCAGCTGCTGCATCGGCCTGCCTGCATACAAATGTGGATGAGACAGTCCAACAACAACACTGTTAGTTTCATTAAAAGCTGATCTGAATTGTACTATTGCTCTCACTGTGGGCTGCAGCAGGTCCTTCACATTTGTTTTTTCTCCCCCACCTGACATCTGAGCCGAGTGACCAGTTGTGAGATTTTTTTCTTTTTTCGTTTTTTTTTTTTTTTTTCCTCTCGTAATGGTCAGCCAGATCATTGCACTCCTCCTTGATCCTCTTCATTTCATCTGTAGTCTGCTTCTCATTTACATGGTGGCTCGGGCAGCTCATTGGTGATCAATATGGAGTCTATTACCATTCGAAGATTGGGTGGCTTAGAGCATCGCTTGCTGGTCAATGGAGAATGTCCATGGGTAAAATTGATGGAGAACATCTGACTCGTTTGGCTGTCCGGGCAGATAACTTGAGGGTGTTGAATTTTTAATTGGTCATGGATCTTCTGCTAACTGAAGTCGTTATGGTTTCTGCACTGATTAGGCTTCACTGGAGGACACGGACGCACCAGATGAATTCAGGGCCGACACTTGCATGATGTCCACGAAAAGGCATTTTTACCATCTACATCGTGTTACCATCTCCAAACCACCGCTGGGTGACTCACCTATGGGTTGCCTTCACTCCAATGTGATTATTGTGATAAAAATGTCATGAAAAATTATGATTAAAACTGTAAGTAAATGAATTCTCTTCTCTACGGAGCTCTCAAACTTGTGATTCAACATAATTTTAAAAGTTTGTGCAGCTCTTGCTACAGTATGTCCTACTTTCAACTTGCAAGTGAACTCACTCATTTTTGTACTTTCAAAATGTGGGAGAAGTTTAGCAAGTTTACGACATACTTATGACCACTTTGATTAAAAGCTATCAAATTGACAATACTAGCATATTCTTGATATCTTCATAGCATTGATGCGTCTTGTCTTCTGGTTTACCGAAGGAACAAGTCGTGAATTTGTTGCTGTTAGTCAGCTGAAAATGACCGCAGTCTATTGTTGTCAGTCGCCCCCTGAATGCACCACCAGGAAAGCTTTCAGATCCATTCAAATCACTCCGCCTAATTTCAAGTCATCACAACGCAACATTGCTGCTTCTTTTAGAAAAACGAATGAAGACATCTTTATTACGGTGATGGAATACTGGTGTGGAAAAAATTTAAAGTCTCTGAAAGTTAATATTGGAATGAATGCAAAAAAAAAAAAAAACAACAACTTTACAGAATTTCATACTTATTCACAAGTAATTTAAACATGAAGAAAAAATATTCTTTCAGCAACTAACATCTCTAGCTGAAGTAATGGTGCATGGTTTGTGAAGATAGATGAGTTATATCTCTCACTTCCCTTTAAGTTTTTGTCCCAGGT
>OMLF01056721.1:0-10578 GCA_900302615.1 Holocentrus rufus | reverse complement strand
GCCCGATAAAAGGTCGGAAAAATTAAAAAAAAAAAAAACAACTTTACAAGTAATTTAAACATGAAGAAAAAATATTCTTTCAGCAACTAACATCTCTAGCTGAAGTAATGGTGCATGGTTTGTGAAGATAGATGAGTTATATCTCTCACTTCCCTTTAAGTTTTTGTCCCAGGTGCTATCCTGTGTTTTCAGCCTCATTGAACGGAGTAAATAATAGATTTCCTCCACTGATGTTTGCCTATGAGCAACTGTAGCGGAAAATCAGAGGCAGTGGAATCAAGGAGCGCTTACATTTCCCCATGGGAGAGTTTCGCTGTCTTAGCCTCCGCCGTAAGCCTGGTAACCATTGCACTCAGGTGCTCTTCTTCCTTTGACGCATACGCAGGTCCGCCAGGCTCCAGGGACCCTGCAGAGTTTCCTTTTGCCCCTCAACACGGCTTAGATAGGAGAAAAACTCTCGGTCAAGCAAACATTCGCACATCTCCCTTGATTAATTCCGAGCTGTACTGGACGTCTTGATATGGCTTTCAGTCAGACTTTCATATCATGTTTAATGGCAGGTACATTCACTCTGCAGGTGGAAGCGTCTCAGTTCTTAGTTTTCCTCATGTTTTCTAATCAGTGTGAGCAGCAAGTAAAGCTGCATGGAGTTGCATTTTTTAATTTCCAGTTGTGTATGTCTTAGGGCTGAGCAGAAATTCAATATATGTGTTTATCATCTTTCCATAGAATCATATCCTAATGAAATGCTAATAATGAGCATAAATGATCTGCAAATGTGTCTAAATTAATGATACAAAGAGTTTAATATATCCCAAAATAAGATTTGAAATAACTTAGGGAATATTAGTTGAAAATAGTAGAGTTTAATCTACTTTAATATACCACATTACCATATAGTTCAGTGTGATGCATCAGGCAGACATTGCATTTTGGAAATAAGTGGGCGAAGCGTCGGTACAGAAACAATGTTATGTTATGTATTTTGATATTATGCATGCTTTTCCAATATTACAGTCCATTCATATTGGTATCGGATGTGAGTTATATGCTGTACATGCAGGAATATGCAGGAACAGTCATTTACAGAAAAATTGCAAATGAGCATCATTTCAGAATCGGAACGCGGCCTAAAACTGAGCGTCTCTGTGTGATGGAGCATTTGTGCCAGAGCACAACTGTATGTCATGTGAGGATTGCCTAGCCTTGGGGCGTAATCGTACATGACACACAGTCGGCTGATTTAAGTCACGAGGACGCCGCTCATCACAGGAGAGGAAGAGTAAAGAGTCTTAATGAATGGTGAGGGAGGCAGCTCAACAGTCGATACAAGAATAGAAATAATGAAGTCACTGTGGGGTTAGGACTGTTTATGTGGACAATGACTAACCTCCGCCTTCTGGCCCAATGGGAGGCCTTCTGCACCCCGAGGACTTTATTCGGAAACTCTGCCTCATCTCTGCGCCGTAATTGGGAGGATGTATTGTTGAATCTTTTTTTTTTTTTTTTTTTCATTGCTCAACAACAAGGAGCATTCTGGGGCACAGCTTGGCTTGCGTCAGATTTAAAATAGGCTGCTCATATGGGATTATGGAAAGTCATTGTGGTTTTTAAAAGCTTCGAGCTTCAGGCGACACAATACTTTTTGGATTAAATGTTAAGTATTTGCGATGCCATCCATTCATTTTCCGCATGTTCCTTTTTAGGGTCAGTGGGGGGGGAGATGAAGTCTGTCCCAACCAGGCAGGAGACACCCTGAACAAATCTTATGGGCTATTTTCATTCCATTTTACAATCCATACGACTTTACCTTTCTATTTGTCTTTTTGGACTGTTGGAAGAAACCCACGCAAATACAAAAGAACATGCAAACTCCACACAGAAAAGCCCCGACTGAGATTCAGCCCGCCTACTGTGAGGTGTCAGCGGTAACTGCTGAGTCATCACGCCATCTGATTTGTGATGTGTTCAAATATAGAAGATAGCAGGTCTAGGCCATATGGACAAATACAGACAATCAAACGTCTCAGTGTCTTTGACTGAATACCTCAATATCGATATTGTAACGACATTGTAGGGACAATATTATTGATTCTTTCATATGTTATTTGCAGCCAAGAGTTGAACAAAATCATATTAATGCCTGTTTAAAGGAATGCGGCCATGTCTGTCCCTCCTTAAAATTGGATGAGTAAGTGAACACAGAATGTATGTTTTAGTAGGTTAGAACTCCCATTCACGTTCAAACGATGTGGGAAAGAAAATGCTATGTGAAACTTCAAAATTACTATGTGTATGTAATTCCATCTTGTGAATACTTGGCCAGCATTACTGGAAATATGTTAAAATATACACATTTGTGCAAACCAACTATTTTATTTCCAGACTCATTCATATTCAATTTTCTACAGCTTTGTTGTTGAAATGTCGAATAAGCACTGAATGTATGTCTTAGGCTGACTGTGAGAACCATGTAGACTCAAGTGTTAAATTACATACCACATATTTGTCTGTAAAAAGAAAAAAAAAAAAGAAAAAAAGAAAAATGCTAAAAAGTTCTCAAATCACCTTAAATCACCCCCCGACAAGTTTGACAGCAGTTTGAGATCCAGGCAGGTCTTGTGAAAATTTGCCCTTTTTTTGGACTGTCAGGTTGTCAAGTATGTACAATCCTGTCACCCCGCTAATAGATGTTTCTCTTGGATCTCCGCTCCAATTAGCTAGCTTACTCCCCTCAGTTGTGAACACTGTGAAAATCATTACAGGCCGCCGTAGCTTAATGAGAAAAGAAGAATTGTGAATTGTGTAAAAGGGGATATGCTCTGCTGATGATGTTTCCATCTTAGCTGCTGGTAGAGGTTGGAGAAAGTCATAGATTTAAAACCCGTTTAAATAGAGCAGATCCGATCTAATGCCCTGAAAAAGAGTTTAAAAAGCTGGCATTTTTATATCAAACATAACAGAATAACAGTAGAGGAACTGCATGATTTACTGTGTGAAGTGTTGCCCTGTATGTATATCTCAAGGGCAATGCAATTCATACTAATGACTTCTTCCTAATGAAAAATATAATTTGTTTTGGCTATGCTATTCTTGCTGCATCAAAATAAATGAATGCAATGCAATAATATTACATGATGAAGTGTCACTGCAACTGTGTGTATTTCTGTGTGTGTATTGGGAGTTGGTGGGATGAAAATTTGAATATGTAAAGATGTGTGCATCCAGGCAAGAATGAATGGATGCTGCAAATGTATGTCACAAGAAACCGGTATTTACAGTGTGATAGTGAGGGGGTTACGAGTGGCTGGAAATAAAGGCTGTGTCTGTAAACTGAGGGCATTGAAAACTTTGAACAAATTGTGTCTTTCAAGCCAGATTATCATCAATAAGATGAGTAGACATTAAAGTTGCATTGCACTTTACCTCCATGCCTTTCAAGATGCACTTAAGGTATCTGTAGCTAGAGACTGCATTAGCGAAGGCTTACCCAAGCTCACTTTTTTTTCTCCGTTTCACTCTCCCACTCTCTCTCTCTGTCATGCTGTTTGTGTCAGCAGAGGTTTTTGCACATGCGTGTGTGTGTGTGTGTGTGTGTGTGTGTGTGTGTGTGTGTGCAGAACAACCTCTCCCACAGTCATTCCTTAAAGAACTTTCTTTATTCAACTCCTGCTGCTACAAAAACTGAATGCTGCTCCTTCCTCGATGTTATTATTATTTCATTTTTTAAATATTTTTATTATTTTTTTTTAGGGTTAGGCATAAACAGAGTTTTTGGAGTTTAATCCATTTGTAAAATTCAACATGGAGACCAAAATCATCCACCGATTTTGCCAACCTGTGGCAGCTATAAATAATAAGCGATCTTAAATTTGATGTTAATATAGTGTAAGACAGAAAAATAATATGTGTTCAGTTACCAGGGACCATTTTTCTGTTTCTGTAGAAAGGGAGGGATGTGGGTAATGTATACAGCTAAAAAATACTGCAGAGAGGACACATGGACTGTTGGTGTCTGTGTCTCCAAAAAAGTCATGCTAGTTTACACTCTGATAATGTATTAGATTTTATGTTTTGCATAGCTATCAAATAAATGTAGTACAGTTAAAAGTACAAGATTTACTTCTGAAATGTAGTGCAGGAAAAGTATTAAGTCTAACAAAATGGAAATAAGTAAACTACCAGTATAGTACCAGTAGAGTACTTGAGTAAATGTACTTAGTTACCGTCCACCTCATTATGTAATATGCATGTAAAATAGCATCCCCTGCAGGTGCAAAGATGAATGTTGAATCAGAATCAAAACAATAAAAAAACAAAACCTGCTTTCACTCTGCTGTGCAAACAGAGCAGCAAACTCTCCCTCACCGAGTGAAACCAGAGCAATCAATTCTCAAACAGTTCAACACTGATGTCACAGTCAGTTAGGAGTTATATATTTAGGACAGGACCTGCAGAAATGACTCACAGCCGTGTGGCATGACAACATGACAGAGACGTGGTGCACGGTGCAGCACAGTGAAATGTCACACACAGTAACAGCTGGGAGTCAGTGTGGGTTACACTCAAGGGCTCCTGAGCTATATATTATTACTACCAAGGCTCATAATTTGTCTATGGCACATCAAAACAGACCACACTGACCAGTTATTGATGTGCCACAGCAAAGCGTTTGCCAAAAGGCCAGATGATCATAAAAGCAGAGCTGATGTGCCATGATGTTATCTTTCCCCATTGTGGTGTTAGGTATCTCTGCTCATTACATTTAGGGGACAGTACACAACATAAAACTACACCAGATCCAAGTCATCATTTCTCATTGAATCAGTCACCTAAACAAATGCACACTAATGCAAAATAGAGTAGCAACAAACATAATGTTAACTGGGTTAGCTCTACACATGTATATAAATTATATAAATGTATAGAGTGCAGTAACGGTGCACTGGTGTCCCACAATGCAGCACATAGTGGAGAGGGAGAGGGGAAACAGTGTACTATGAAGATAGTTTATGTTGTATACTGTTTACTGTTAGTAGTAATCAGCTACTGATTCAAAGGAACCAGTTGACTCTAATTTGGCTGCTCCCTCCTTGCCCAAATCATTAAAGGAGCAAGTAACACGTCCAAAACAACAATTATTACAGGAAAACAACAGTAGAAAAAAAACCCTACCCCACCAATCACCTGATAAAGACTTTGGCTTTATCAGTCTGTCTTGCACAGTCTGGTTCTGAGAAATGGAAATAAGATATTAGATCGAGGTATCAGAAATTCATCTTTCCACAGTATCTTCAGACTTACTGAGCAGATTGTAGGCTAGATTATACCGTGGGTGTAGCATTTCTTTTGCTCTGTTTGTCTGACTGTGTATTTCTGTCTTTGTCTTTGTTGGCAGAGGTTTGCAGGGAATGTGAATTCGGAGGCCGTCGTCCAGAACAAGCTCTCCCATTCGGTCAGGACCCGTTTCCTGCGTTTCGTCCCTCTGGACTGGAACCCCAGTGGCTGGCTGGGCCTCAGGGTGGAGGTGTACGGCTGCTCCTACAGTGAGTGATGCTGCAGCTGCACCGCCGCACACAAAGCTTCATTAATACAGCAAACCCTGCAGTTACACCGCCACATAAAAGGGGTTAAATTAAACATCAAACTGAAGCTGTTTAGCGCTACACGCAGGGATTTGTGGGGATCTGCATTCACTTCCCAAAATTTTAAGTTATGGGTGTGAAATTCCCACAAATACAAGGGAAAATTGCTAGACAGTAAGGTTCACCCACCGTACTGTCGGGTACATTTTTGAGACTATCGCAGTTGAATGCTTTAGTTAGACACAAGGTTTCCCACTAACAGGCTTTACTGTGGCAGCCCGCCACAATGAAAAAAAAAAGAAATACAGCCACAAATTGAAAATTAAACCATATTAAAATGGACAAACTCTTGTTAATGCTACACTGGCACATAACGGGACAAATTACTGCACTGGTTATCGAACACGCTACTTTCACATGTCAGAGGCTGACATGATAAAAAACAGGTGAGTGATGTCACCTGCACTGACTCACATCCAAAATACCAAGTCTGTTCTGTTTAATCTGCCTGCTGGCACCTCCAACAAAACCTGATGGTAGAAATAGTCTCAGATTAATTTTCACGATAGCTGGTAACAACTCCTCTTCCACTGTTTCCTTTATTAACAGTAAGTTAGTATACATGTCAGGAATGGACCAGTATATCCACAGACTTAGTATCAGCCAATATTACATTTTTAAAGCAATAACATTATTGGTTGGATGTTATCTTTACTGACAATATTTGGCTGATTGTGGAATTTTTGTGACTTCTTTCTAAGAGTGTGACACTTAATACAACTTTCACATTAGCAGCAAAATAAAACTAACATGGTCTTTTGACCCATCTGAAAAGCCTCCACTGCTCCTCGCCTGCATTTGTATCACGATTCCTGTCTGTGTCCACCAGTATGGGAGAGAAGATCTCACATTTCTGCGTTGGCCTAAAAAAAACATATCGGTGCCTCACTAATATGTATGTTAGTATTTCTTATGTATGTAGTTCCACATCACTCAGGCAGCTCTCCACTCTTGATGTGACTGATTCAGTGCAATGCAAAGACTTGCATGTTGCTGCTGTTCACCACTGTGCACGGGACACACTGTTGTTACTGTAAGTAAAAGGAAGCAATAATCCACAAGAGGCTGTGGTTTACTGAAATGTTGAGTTGCACTGAAATATACTGAAACAGTTGAGTTGCGCTGTTTGTGGTTTTAATTTAATTTATTCAGGTTCCTGTTTGGTTCTGATTTTTTTTGTAACTTTACTATTTGTATGGTATTCATCCACCTAGCCTGTATTGTATAAAAATGTCTATTTATCCATTATTCTTTTGACTGGTAAAATTTATTCTTCGCAGGTAAATTATTTTGGTTTACCACAAATACTGCAGTGCACATACATGGGTGGTTTGCAGCTATTGTCTTCAAAAGCTCACTGGTCATTTCTGTATGCATTCTGCACAACTCATCATCAACACCAGCATCTTAAATTAAATGATCAAAGCCGTGCATGTTTTGAAATGCTGTTTACAGTGCTGACAATGTGGATTACACTCAGGTAATGTATTAATCAAGCCTCGCACAGCCTAGATAAACTGTTAAATGAGGGATCGTCGTTTACATTTAGCCATTTAGAGATAGTGATATTTTAATTTCCCTACAGTGCCCCAGAGTCTCACAACTCATACAAGGACTTTGCAGCATTTTTTTTTTTTAATCTCATTGTGTTATCTTTTTGATTAAGCAATGATGTTAAGGGACAGCAATATAGAAAGTGGCAGGTAGTTGGAAGGTGGATGTTAATACTGGCAGGCTGCAGGGGTATCATGCCTGAAAACATCAGCTGCTGAGCAAACACAATGCCAGCAGCTAATAGAGACAGACAATGACAAGCCCACAAGTTGAGAGGCAGCCTCTTCTTAGGTGCTGCTAAATAAAATAAAGGGGAGTCACCGGGACGCCTCTCCCACACGTTGTGAGCAGCACTAACTGGATGAGCCAGTGAATTACTGCACTGTGAAAGACAGTTATAATTATCCCTGAGTGAGCAGTTTTTATATGCCCAACCGTTCCACAGCATGACTCCCTGTATTAATGTTGGATGAGTGTGTGCCGTGCTAATAAATGCTGCATGATTTGGCCCTTATTTTCAACTTAAAGCAAAATGAAACTCCTGATTGTCTTCTCAAAGCAAACAAAGAGTAAAGGAGGGGAAAACCCTCTTCGCCGTGTGTAACTGCTGGATGTGTCAAAAGATGATGAAGGAACACTTACAAGAAGAAAGCCCATGGAATTTCTAATGGGGTCATAATCGTCTCTGTTGAAACTGGCTGATAGGAATGGTGGAGTTTAATAAGTTGTTTAAATGATTTACAAGTATGCATATAACCCAAGCACGATCAATTAAATATTGAGAGATTACGTATAATTAGCATAATGGCTGGCTTTATAACTTGGAATACCCTGCTTCTAGTATATCTGACATGATTACAATGAAGATCTGTGAAATTAGGTCAGAAGGAGAAGGAAATGGTGCATGTCCTCAAGTTGAAATTTCACAAAGGAGCCATTCATGTAAGCATCTCTGTCTCAGCAGTCGATATCTAAGTTGTAAAGGTTGCCGCGTTCGAAATTTAGCAAGTTACCGAGCTTCCTCCTGCAGCCCTCATATTTTACCTTAATGGTTTACTGCCAAAAACCTATAGGTATGTAAGTGGCTATTATCTGAACAGATCGTTATCATTACATTCTTTCTCTCCATGTGCAGAGAGAGTGTTCATTTTGGTGTCATTGCAGTGAGCATATAAATAGAATATTTGAGGTCAGTTATTATTTACAATCGGATTGTAGTCATTTAAATATTACAGCTAAACTCTCTCTATCCCTGCTTGACTTTGATGCAGTCTCATAAAAAATCTCTCAGTATTTCAGCCAAGCATCTTAGTTTTTTTTCTCCATTTATAGTTTTTTGAATCTCTTTTGGTTTTTTTGTTTCCCCACCCTCCCTCAATTCAGCGCCGCTCTGCATTAAAATAGCAGATATACTGCACGCTGCAGACTGCGCCGTATATTCAGATAGTCCCAAAGAAAAACAGAAGTTCTGCAGTCGTGGCACACCACTGTGTATTTTTCCACTGAGAACTTACCCACACGGGTACAAGGCACATCAGCGAGAGTGAGATTCACAGAGCCAGAAGAATTGTGATAAGAAAAACAAACCCAAAAAAAAGAGAAACATTGTGTGAAAAGAAATAGCAAGTACAACACAGCACCAATCAAAAGTTTCAGTAAAAGTCATTTCCTCTCACACAAATACAAGCAATCACTTCAGCTTCACTTCTACGATGTGACAAAAGTGAAAGTCCAGCTCTGTAATGACTGTGTTCAAGACATTTTGGGAATGCACTGATTTCTTTGAATTTTTTATTTTTTTTTACCATCCCAGAATCATATGTGGCGGACTTTGACGGCAGAAGTTCGCTGCTCTACCGGTTTAACCAGAAGTCGATGTCGACGGTGAAGGACGTGATCTCCCTGCGCTTCAAGAGCCGGCAGGCCGAGGGGGTTTTGCTCCACGGGGAGGGTCAGAGGGGAGACTACATCACCCTGGAGCTTCACCGAGCCAAACTGGCCCTCTACCTCAACCTGGGTGAGAAGCACAAACAAGGAGACAACATTTGGGCCTCATCTGGGCTACTTCTGGCACCTTCGACTCGACTTATGGCGCTGGCGAGTCTTGTGTGGGCCTGATGTGAGCCAAATCTCATAAGCCTGGCCTGACTTGGGTTACGGCAAGTGTTATATTGGCCAGAAGCAGGACGAATGTTGTGACTCGGGGCAGTTAGGGTTTGGGTCATATAAAGTACCAAACAAGAGTCAAAGAAAACTGCAGATGTGCCCGAATGTGTACCACGTACGGGCCAAACATTTATTAACTTGTGACAAGGACTCTCACTTTGCACAAGTACGCACAATATTGTGTCCCCCACTTGTACCTTTCTTGTTAGGTTAAATCTTGGCAACATAAACTGATAACTTACATCGAAGTAAACAAAATCAAAGTGATATATTAGGAGTTCACTGAGGAAAAAAAGCATAAATGAGCACTTTTATTAAGGTATAATTGATTTTTTGATCTTATTAGTGCTTGTTGGCCTAATGATAATCACCAGCTGAAGGTCACAGTTTAGCCATGTTTTTAATTACCGTGTCACCACTGACTACAAATAATGTCTTATCTGTTAAAACTCACCTTCATTTACCTTTAATTTTCCTCTTAGGGAGATTAAAATGAGAAAATAAATAAAAATAGAAATAAAAAGATCATCGTCTCTATTCACATTGCCTGCTTCTTCAACAGCCTCGGCTGACATGTCAGACATGTCTGCTGAGTATTAAATTTAAACTTGAAATGCCATGCTGTTTTGACAGCACAATTAAATCACCATTATAAATTCAATTTATTATTCAAATTTGCCTGCCAGCCAGAGTGACTTCACCGTGGAAAATGTGAAGTATCAAATGATCACGTTTCGAGCAAAGCCACAACATGTCATCCTGCCTGCATGTATAGCTGTGCAGATAAAGGCTGAATTTAAGGTACAGTACAGTATGGGTGAACAACTTGAGAACACCTCCCCCACCACCACCTGTGTGTGTGTGTGTGTGTTTTCCATCCTTGTTCTTCCATTTAGCAGTGCACCTGAGCCTCTGACTCGCCGCCCTCAGACATTTAAAGGTTCACACTGGGAGCGTCTGAGCCTGGTCAGAGTGTTTTCATGCTGTTTTGGTCCATTGTGCCTGTTTCCAGACGACACCAGGCTGAGGTTCAGCAGCGGCCGTGTTGCGGTCACTCTGGGCAGCCTGCTGGACGACCAGCACTGGCACTCCGTCCTGATCGAGCGCTTCAACAAGCAGGTGAACCTCACAGTGGACTCCCATACGCAGCACTTCCGCACCAAAGGGGAAGGAGACTCGCTGGAGGTGGATTATGAGGTGGGTCTATTATAGT